>BMAO01028521.1:0-134461 GCA_019973975.1 Trichonephila clavata | reverse complement strand
TCATCCGCTGTTCTTCATTCGCCCATAGCTGTTGAACGCTTCTTCCGTATACAAAGCCTGAGTTTTCCTGGAGAGGAATTTGAAGCTTATCAAACGGGTATGAAAAATTTCTCAATGTAATCGGTACTTATGTGAAAAAATAAAACTCTTATCGTTATTGTACCATTCAATGTTTTGACTTCATACACAACTCTGATCCCAATAGACAAGGAAACTTATTTTCCAACTCACCCTTGTAATATTTCAGATCCAGAAGGGAAATACGATTAAATTTGATACAGAAAGCCTGACATAAGGAGGTGGTGCTAGCTATTGTATGAGATTGCTGACTGACGTCACTCTCTTGGCTTGCAGATTAATATACTAAAGATTTTCTAAGGTAAAATCAAAACCTTTTGTATAGATTATCTGCTTTGAATAGTTTTTTCAAGCACATACACTCCAATAATAAAACTTTGCTTATACTTGTTGAACTATGTGTAAGCTTCTCAAGATTGTCGATTCCTCTTCGGTATGTAAAGGCGTCTATTCCCCTTAATAACTTTATATATGCTCTGTATTTAAACTTGATTATCGATTTCATTCTTCGTCTGATTTTGCATTAATTATACAAACACATGACTGCAAGTAATGCAGTTACTTATTGATATTTGAGCTCAATTTTAGTTAAGTGTATGTCAAACCATCGGAGTTTCGCAGACATGTGATCGTAATGTATGCATTTAGATTATCAGTAAATGAATGATATCGCATACCTATTCATATTGAAAAGTTTTTCGCGTGCGTAACAAATCATCGGATGAAAATAAGTATTGCATTTATAAGTTAACAAGCATAACATGATTAAGATAACACTTAAAAAAAATTAAGACCTAGATTTACTATCCATACGTATCTAGTGGGATTAATTTATTAAATAGTTTGAAGATTGGTTGGAGCCGATGAGCTCTAAACTGTGTTACATATGCTTATGTTCCTATCTTATCTTTGTTTTATAATTTAACTATGTGTAATTTGAAACTGCTCAATTTTAACTAATTAAGTAGCTCTGATTTGTTTCGAAAGAGATCAGTATTGCTGTCCTTAAATAGCAATGAAACATATATTACGACTTATTCTCTATTATAAAACTATAAAAATATTTCTCTATAGATAAAATCAGGTAGTCGGTCATTTGCTTTTAAATATACTCTATTTTTTAAAACGTAGCTTCAAATTATATTCCTGTTAATTTCTTTTTACTGCATTCAAATATTCAATTAATTATTGGGTAATGAAGTTTGATTTCGAAAGATCAAAATTAAAAAGCTTCCTTACTATTTAATTTAATTTTCTTCTCTTTACAGACGAAGTGCCCGATTTTGTATGGCAGCAACAGTATGGTAAGCGTTGGATATCGTATTCTGGAGATTGTAACGAAGTACTTAATAAAGCGGTTTAAAAATGGCAGAAAACTGTGTCAATACCGATAACGATCCTAAAAAAAATATTATCGTACATTTAGATGAGATGTATCAAATCAACAAAGTGTCTTCAAAACGACGAAAAGTTCGTTGTGCTGTATACAGTGAGGATTTCTATTCCTGGTCATGGCTCGATGATGATGGTGAATGGTCTAGTTATACACCTCGCTTAGTATTCCTTTTAGAATTAGCATATCAGAAAGAAGTAACTGAAATAACTTTTTATGATAATGGAAATTATAAAGTTTATTTGACTGCCCAAGTCCAAATAAATGAAGAATCAAACTACAGCCGCCGAGTCCGAAGAGAAACAGTTGATGCCCCTATAACAATATCTCTATTTAATAGAGCCCTGTTTGAAAGCAAATTTAAAGAAATGTGCTTCAATTCTTCTATAAGGTACGTTTTATTTTATTATAAATTTGGGAATAACATCTTATTGCACCAAATTTTGGAAATATTTTTCTAGTAGTGACTTTTCTAATGAAAGGTTAAAATGAAACGAATAAAAACAAATTCTAGTTAACTGTGAAAGTCATACAATTCATAAATTGAAGTATTTAACTATTGGATTGATGCATAATTATCCGGCGCTTTTTCAACAAATTTTACTTAACAAAATTAATAACAATATTTGACAAACATGTTTAAACGATTATTCGGGAGCGTAGTCACCGTCTACTTCAATTACTGCTTCCAATTTGCTTGGCAGATGCTCGAATCTATGAGCGAAGACACGATTCTTAGAGGCGATCCACGTTTTGACATCGGCCACCAAGTCATCCAATCGTCGATCCCGAGCCTGATCGTCGAAATCCGATGGCCGACCTCTTCTTGACTTATCTTCCAAGCTGGTATCACCTCATTTGAAACGGGCACACCATTCCCTACACTGACTTTCACCGATTGTTCCTTTACCAAAAAGTTCGTTGAGATCGTGAAATGACTGTGCTGCTTTCCATCCTTTCTCGAAGTGGTAGAGCATAATATGGCGAATATGACTGAAGCTTTCGACACGCATTTTTTTAAAACAATAGAGAATATTTTTATACAAAAAACGCTATTTTTCACTTATGAAAAACGCGCTGATATAAACGCCGTATAATTATACATCAACCCGACAGCATGTATTGGAAGTTGATTTGATGTTATATCTTAAACTGAAACATTTTAAAAAATTTAAATAACCCTATCTGAATGAATATAACAAATAATTGGAAATGGAAACGGTTTAAATGGAGTGAACACTTTCATTCTGGTAAACGTTAATTTGGTTAAACCCAATACTTTGAACTTATTTTGATATAGCAACGCGTTCTTTGTACTTGATTGCAATGTTACAAAAAAAATTAAATCGTCCTTAAAAATTTGATATTTTTAAAGACTATTTTTAGATTAACCATTTAAGTTTGCTTTTTTAAGAAAAATATCTTACCGTTATTGGATTCTCAGTTTTTAACTTTTGTGTTTGTTCCTTTGAATTACACTAAACAATATGTAGAAGTATTGCTTAGATTTTGCGTGTGTGTAAAAAAATGTATGGAGTCGTGTATGGATAAAACATATGTTGCAAATATGAAATGTACGGTCTGCAAGAAGGTGTGTGTTAAGCATTTGGTTAAAAAGAAATTGAGGGATATATATACAGTCAAATTCCGATCATTCGAAGTTGAAGGGACCAATAAAAATAACTTCGAATAATCAAGAGGGTAGGAAAAACTCTCAAAATACATGAAGAGAAATCTTTTTCTAACACATTTAAATTTGAAACTATGTAATAAAGCAGCAATTGCACATGTGTATAAAATTAATTTAAAGTATTTTTAAAAAGAACATATTATGTATACAGTATAAATATTATACAGAAGTTAAAAGTCCTGTATTAAAAGGATACATTTATGTATTTAAAACTTTTAAAATAATATATACTGCACATAAATTTTTTCTGACGACAAAATCTGTTTTTTTATGACAATTAATCTAACTTTGTCAATAGATTTTTCTAGAATAAATGAAGTTTGAAAAATGTCCTCATCAACATCATTTCAAAGAAAAAATTGCGTAGTTTGTTTAGTGACACTTGAGCTTCTGTCAGTTATGGAGTCAACTCCGACGGTCATCAAAGGGACTACGTACGGGGGGGGAGACGAGTAGAAACAATACAACACAAAATATGTAAGGTCCAACCCGTTTGCTTCAGAACTCTACATAATAGTAATTGTTTGAACTGTCGAGAGTTTAATAAGATTCCTTCGAATTATAGCTTAGTTTATTCCGGTCAACCACAGATTTTAATTCGAAATATTGAAAGTACCAAAACTTATTGTTTTAATTCGAAATATCAAGAGTTTTTCTAGGGGTTGAGCATCTACTTCGAATTAGCGAGAGGTTCGTATTATCGAAGGTTTGAGTTATATACATTCGACTCTCGATATATATAAATTGTGAATCCCGAAAGACATGAATTAATGCGCATCTTATTAGGTCTGTATGAAAGAAAGCTGGTTTTATGAAATCAGAATAAATATGCTTCAGACTTTGATGAATAGGGAGATGCGAGAGAATAGATTAAATTCTTATTTTGCGGAGCTCCTGTCGGAACAATTCTCAAATTCAGCAATACAAGCTAATTATTCTTACTTTTCCTAGAGGGCACAAAGAGGCAATCTTTCTTTGGAACTTCTATTATCTTCTAAGTTGGTACTTTTCATCTTCGGAAAGCCGTTGGCAATGATTATTTATTTTTGCCAAATTAAACATCAAACACAAATAAGGTAATCTCAATTCTTAAATTATTTTATGAGGCATAAAACTTTTAATTGCTTCAAATGGAAGAAAAATCGTTAGTTTTTGTTATCGTCTCCACATAAATTCACAAATACGAATTGAAGGGTTGCAGAACCGTGCCTCGAGACTATTTATTAAGCCATTTTGAGCTTCCCTACATACGTTCAACGGTCTGAGTAGGGCACCTAGTTTCTGGATAAACAAATTGGTGTTTATGGTTTACAGTAAACTGTTCATATCCGGTATCTTCTAGTTCATCCGATTTATACACCCTCCAGCGATCCGTGTAAATAGTTGTTTCTTCCGCGACATTTTCCTTTATTACAACCAAAATTTTGTTTTTGCACGATCTATCAGGAACTGCAACTAAAAAGCACTCTTTGGACTCTCCACACAATCCTCCAAAAACCCATTGTTTAGGAAGAAACGTTCAACGTTGCTCTTTTTCAGAGTGAAGAGGTTTTCGTCTATTTCGACAATTTTGTCGCATCTAACGATTTTCACTTTTGTTTCGGCGCAAACCTCTTCTTTATATAATTGTTCCAATCCACAGTAGTAATGTTTGCGCCATAAAACCTAATACTCACCCACAGCAGTATTATAGTTTGTATCAAGCTACAATTCACAAAACTAATTCAATACCATCTCCTGGGCTCCAAAAGTAAAATTCTCGACTTTGGAGAAAGGAATTTTAGAACCTTCAAACCAATTGTCATTTCATAATCATCTTCCTTTCAAGAAAGGATTAAGAAAAGGATAAGATGTTTTCCTCAAAATCAAATTTCATTTTATGCCCTTTTGCGAGCCCAACTGTACATTGATGGTTAAACCTCTCTGAAGTAACTCAACAGCAAATTTTTCATTTTTCGGTAATTCCCAAATTTTTCAATCCATATAGCAAGAGGAAGAAAAGCCAACGTGTTTCACACAGGCAAGTAATCGGATTGCCTACACACTCACCGAAGGATTTATTTACCCACATGCACCATAAAACTCGTGAATTGTGTGGAAAGATTACCCTGTTTCAAACCGCCATTGAGCAGGAAAGCCTACAATTCCATTTGACCTTTTCGCATAAGAATGTCACAAACCCGGTCTTGATCTCCAAACAACTGTCCCAGGGAAATGCCCCAGAAGATGAACAGGAGAAGCACGGAGAGAGCTGGGACAGGTAAAGATCATACCACGCAAGTGACCGCTTCTAAAGCGTGTCAAGGCCGTCAGAAGAGCCCTGGATCTCCTGCACTGTAGAGATAGGCCGGGATATGTTCACCCTGATTAATAGATTATTACTGGAATTGGGCGATTGCTTTGCATTCTTACGACCCAGTTGAATGACCCTTTGCAAGGTTTACACATTAAATAAGAATAAAGTTAATTGTTAGGATGAAGGTTTTAGAAGTGGAATGTGCTGGTTAGGTGTCAGTATTTCCATACAACGTGGCAAACACTAAGTTTTTTAAAAAAAAGATGAAGTAAGCTTTTGAAACCCATTCCAATCCGTATAGCATCTTTGGATCAGTCAAACCAGAGAAACAACTAATTGATGCTTCTAAGATGAGTTTAAAAGCAATATACTTCACAAGGAAAATATAACTATTTCTGTAGAATATGCTTAAAGTGAAGATATGTGTTGTACATGCGAAAATGAATGTTGCATTGAATTGTGCCAGCTTAAAAGTTGGATCAGTTTTTTTCTTGTAATGTAAAACGTTATACAAAATATTCATACTTTATATAAGAATTGAACCGTTGAGCAAAAAAGAAACATAATACATAGTGGCTTTCTGAAAGGTCGATTTAGACCAGTGACTGTAAGTAGTCCACACGAGACAAGTTCTGAAGATAACGAATATTTTTATAGTGTCACATTGCCACTAAAACTTCATTTCACTTTCCTGGATTTCTATCAAGATAATGCAAAGGTGATGATTGGGGTGAAATCTTTATGAAATACCGCTCTCGATTACAATGGAATGCCGCAATGCTTGCTAACTACTGTTGGATCATCAAGGTGGAATATGCCGGAAAAATATGCAGAAAGAACTAATTTACTTAAACTATTAAAGTGTTTTGTGTAAAATGTGGAAGCGTATCGTAGGTAAATTTAATATTATGTACTACCCCCTAAGCTGATAATATAATAAACCATAAGAATATTCTTGTAACAAAAAATAAGAACCAACTATAATTTTTTGTATTTTACCGCAATCAAGAGTGAACTCAACAGAAATATTAGCTTCAAATTTAAGAAAAAATAAACATTTTTTGTCGCAATGTTGTTTGAATTTGAATAGATAAATATTGCCTTTTTCTGTATTTTAATGTATAGAGCTCGTGTTGATTTATTTATCGGTAAAAATACCAGTGTAATAAAATTTGAATATCGGTAAAATAAAATTTCTTGTATGTAATTAAGTTTTCTTCAGTTAATTTATGTAAAAATATGATATTAAAGAAGCTGCATTTCCCCCATTTCTTCGTAAAATTAGAAAATGTCCTGGTCAGTATTTTAATTAACCAACTCGAGATTTTTTCCTAGGGTGTTTAATTTAAAATATTTAAGTGTAATTCTGTATTCGAGATTTTGTTTGTGGAATCTGAAGAGAACAAATTTAAGAATAGTCTGACTAATCTGATCTTCATTCATAGCAGACTCTAATAAAATTGGAAGGTCTTTGTATAACGTGAATTTTCCACGCGTCATTTGGAAAACTTTAGAATGTTTTCTATATTCAGCTGATTTTTCACTGAATGGATTACAGAGCTCTTTTACCTACATCCATTTTTAAAACTATATAAAATTGTTGCATTAGGCTCTTGAGCTATTTTAATCTAAATAAAATGTTGGGTAAATTTGTGAATGAAAAACTAAATAAATCCTTAAAATTGGTGATGATATAGGAAAATGTCAGTTAACAATTGTATTTGTGGTAAGGCTTGTATCTTTCCTCTATTGCAAAGTTTGATATTATACTGAATATACAATTTGCCGTATTGATATATATACTTTGCTATTTTCAAAATTTTATATCCAATTTCGGAGCTACTGCAAATTGCTTCATTTGTCTAATTATTTTATTGAGTGAAAAGTTAAAAGATTAAGGCCATATTTTTGTTTCCAGACTTGCATTTATATTTGTTCCCATTAAAAAAATTTACTTCAAACTCTGGAAAATTTGTTTAGACACAGGATTAAAAATTATGACCTTGGTTGTCTAATATTAAAGTCATCATACAATATTGATCGAATTTGAACCAATAATGATTTTTCCAAGCCAATTTGAAATTTGTTTATCTAATGAAGTTTCTAGAAGTCTGAACTTCTGATACATTCAGTGCTCAACATGCTTCCAATCAACTTCTATTCCAAGTATTGGAAAATATCAACTCTCTTGTAACACTAATGGATGATTCCACAAAAGATCATGCCTTCTAAAAGTTTTCCCACCAAATTTCTCGTATAGCCGAGTGGTCAGTATCTTACGATTTGGTGTTATCAAATCGTGGGTTCAGATCTTGGAGTCAATGAAGACCCGCAGTGTAGAAGGGCATATTAAATCTGTCGAAGCTCAAATATCTCATGTTGGTGGGAATGTTTAGAACAATGATTCCCAGAGTGGTCTATATTCAGTCCCAGGGGTCTACGTCCACCAAAAATTAATTTGAGAGTCCATTAAATTTAAGTGGGGGTCTATGATAGCGGCTCTCATTAAACTAGATCGTGACTTTAAATTTAAAAGAAAACTTAAAATCAAGTGGGAAATCAAATTTTACCTATTTAACAATTATTTACTAAATTTAATGAGTTTAACTTACATTTACAAGGTGACAGCATATATAAATTTCATTAAAACAAGAACCATTTCAGCTTTTCTTTCCTGGGCTGCGGTAGCCAAGTGGTCTAGGCATCGGATCGTGGCTAGCATGTCATGAGTTCGATCCCAGTACCACTGAAGACCCGGCGTGTAGGGGAGTGATGCACGTAAAATCTCTCGAGAGCTCAAACGTCCTCCCGTTGGTGTGGTAGTTAGGAGAGGGGGTGCCAGCTCAGGTGTCGTCCGCGTCACTTGACCATGGTTCAAAATTACGCGGACCGTCCCCAAAAGCCCTCGTGTAGCTGAACAGTGCGACGTTAATATTCACTCACTCAGCTTTTCTTTCCTGATTTAAGTTAAAGAAGTGGATTTCCTGGATTTTTTCTAAATTTGTCACACAATTTCTCAGAATGTTTTAACCTACGTTCAACATTTAAATGACTTTTATTCAGATTTTGGAACCAAGTTTGAGAATGCTTTGACTACGGAAATACCGCAGTGGATTCATATGGTCATGTTGAAAAAAATGTTACGATCAGTGCCTATTGTAATGTGACAAGTACTAACGAAGATCTTAAAGTTTAGAAACGAAGGTCGACAATTTTGGCTTTAAGATGTTAAACCTGTTATTTATATATCCCGACTTACGGAATATCGTGCGGAAGGTTTTCATTACTTTTCCTAGTGTGAAGGAGTTTCAGCGTGGTTGCCAATCTCCAAAACAAAACAAAAACTAGACATCACTAACAGAAGAGATTTATGGTTAAACCAGACAAGATTAATACCAAATGTTGAAAAATGTATATTGTAGTGCTAGAGATTCATCCCTGCCATTAAAATCATTTGTTCAATTATTTCGTTGAACAGTTTTATTTATTAACTTTAAATTTAATTAGCATGTGCTTTTTAAATTTTATGCTCTAAACTTCATTACAGTTAGAAATTTAATTCTTTTAAAGTAGGAGTAGTAGTACTAGCTGTCATAAAGACATTTAAATTGATAAATGTGCAAAAATTCAATATTGGACATAAGCAGTGGTTATACAAACATCAAGTCATGAGAAAAGTTTGATTTAAGAGTTAGAGTCGTTAATTTATAATACATTGAATTTGTAGTTTTGAGATTAAACTGCACTTTTGAACTTGTGTTCTACATTGCGTAGATTTGTTTAAATGAAAAATATGAATGCATACAGGAATACAAAGAAATTTTACGAGCCGTCAATCAATAATGCAAAATGAAGTTAAATTTAAACTACATTCCATTTAGTTTTAAACATTTACTATAACTTTAATGCTACCTTTTAGTGCTTCATTTTCCCGTCGTCCTGTCCTAGTTAAACTTAAAACTGCCTGTTCTTTTTCTTTCAGTTGTTGGAAATGCAAAGTTTTATCAATAAGAATGATTTTGAATTTAAAACTTGTATTTATTGTGACTTGTTGTAAGCATATAACTTATTTCTAAGCAATTTAAAATTTTATTTATTCCTATTGTTTTCTCTATTTTTAGTTTGACAAAAAGGTGGATTAATTTACCCTCATTATCGACAATGCATTCTAATTTGAGCAGTACGCCAGTGAATGTTCACGATCCTACTCCAGCAAGATTTCATGAAATGGATGAGATACTTAATGAATATTTGCCTCCGGACAGAGAGTGCCCAACGAAAATCTTTCATGTGTATCAAGAAAATGGATTTCCCTATTCAGCCACATTGAGTTATGTTAATATGTCTGCAAATAACAATAAGTTTTCTATCCTTCAAGTTTTAAAACACAACTCAAAAAAGGGATTCAAGTTTTGGCAGAGGTTTGGCCGAGTAGGGACTCAAGGACAGTCTGAAATGAAAGATTTTGGAACAAGCTTACCAAATGCTAAAGCCGCGTTTGAGGCAAAGTAAGATTTTATAATATTTACTGATAAATCTTGGATTAGATTTTTCGAACCTGGAAATGCATTTAATTTTTAGATTGTACAAGATTATTTTTCAAGATATATCCCCTGCGGAAATGATTAAGTTTTGAGCATTACTTTAAAAATTTTGTCCTAATATCACATCTAAATTAACTAAATTTTCAATTGAATTTTGACACGGAGTAAACTTGCATGTGTATTTGAATACATGTATGAATATATACCTATTTCTCTAGAAAGCATCCTTTTTTTTCTCTAATTTATATGGCTCATTAGGGAAAACTTGGGATCAATTCTTTTCCTAATGCATACATATTCGAAATAGTGTACGGTAATGTTGCAATACGTAAGTTGAAGTTTACTGAATATGAAATTCGTATATAAAATTAATTCCTTATCTAATTTATTACTTGTTCATATAGCATATTACAGTAAAAAGATTACATTCCTAGTCTTCCCCTCTTATTTTAACGACTAAATAAATGCATAGCACTTTCATTCGAATTTTTAACTATTCAAGATTAAACATCAAAAACGTAACCGTTAGTTTTAAATCTGTGTGTGAAAAATACAAGCTAGAAATACTTTTTTGTTAATCATTAACACTTGTTTCTCATTAATGCAATATCATATTTTCAGACACAGATAAGTGGCCAAGGTAAAGGACTCGTGGCTGGCGTGTCATGAGTTCGAGCCTAGTGCCGCTAAAGACCCGCCGAGTAGAGGAAGCGATGCACGTAAAATTTTAAGAGTTCAAACATCATCCCGTTGGTGTGGTTCTTGGGACAGGGAGTGCCAGCTCAGGTTTCGCCCGCGTCACTTGACCATGGTTTAAAATTACGAGGTCCATTGCCAAAAGCCCTCGTATAGCTGAACAGTGCGGCGTTAATATTCACTCACTCAGATAAAAATATATTATAAACATCAAAAATAATTTTTAACCGAAAGTATTTTAAAATGTGTGCCTGACGAGTTTCTTGCCTAGTGATGTTAGTCCCAATTTAAAAAATATCTTCTGTACTGATATACAGGTTTTGCAGTCGTCCTCATTTGACATCAATCCTATACGTATGACTTATAGAATTAAAATACTTATAGGGTTAGTCAGTTTGACTTTAATCCTATAAGTATTTCAGAATAGACGTCTTTTTGACTTCTTGTGCAAATAAAGATCGTTTCTGAAAGAAAACTTCATTGAATATCATTTTGTAACTTGTATATTCTAGACCCATGTCGGAAAGGAATCCTTAGCCATGAGAAGGGAATTTTAATTTCATTTCTAAGATTTTCACTCAATAAACAACCTACAAAAATTATCGTAATATAGTAACCAATATGTATGGTCAGATAATTAAATACGTCGCCCATCCGGTGTAGGGGTTAGCGATGGTGACTGATGTGCCATAGGGCATGGGTTCGAATCCCGTAGAAGGCATGGATGTTTGTAAAAGTATAGTGCCTTCGCAGCATGGGGTACTCTAAATAGCCGTCGAGCCGCAAGTTCTCTCGCGAGGTTGGTGGAAAGGGAAGAGAGGTGGGAAGCACCTGACCTCTCCTAGTGTGTTCTGCCTCAAAATTGGGGGGAACCGAGCCAAATAGCCCTTTCACCTGTATGGTGCTCAAATCTACAGCTAACGATAGGTGTACAATATAGCCCGATGTCATGAATTTCGTGGGCCTTGATCTGACTACGTCAGACAGGTGTCATTAGCAACAACAAATACAGAAACGTTGAATTTCAAATCCTGCTGAACAAACAAAATATCCAAACGGATTCGCTATATATTCAAGAAGTAGTTAAAATCTGTATCCAATTTTGTTATTTAATAACTTGTATAGAGCATGTTCATAGAGATTTTTGTAAGAAAATATACTTAAAAAAGAGCTTTTCGAAATCGTATTTCCAGTATTTTTTACTCGTACTTTCTAAAGCAGTGTTTCTCAATCTTTCAATATTTGTGACCCAATATTCGACCCTAATTTTCATCGCCCCCCTCCATACAATAACAATTTGCATTGAATTCAATTATACTATACTTTGATGCTAAAGCAGGAATAAAACTTAAACCTTTAAGTGCCACCGGTGGATATAAACGTCTAATTCAGCCAAAGCGTATTTTCCACGTACGTATATATGTCTTTCCAAAGTACAATTTTTCTGGACACTGCTATCCATAAAATTATTCAAAAGGCTATGAAATGCAATAAAAGGACCTTGACAGTTTGTCCAAGGGCACTGGGAGCGAATTGTGTAACTTTTAATCGGTAGTTAAGGAATTAATTATAATCCGAACAAATTATCAAGATAAGTGTTAATTTTTTCTTTCTTTCTATATAATTTAATGTATGACAAGTCCATGGGATCACTGGTAATTATTAAACTTGTTCTTAACTTAGTCCCCCTCAGGGGGGCTCACCTTCTTTAGGTGAGTACTGGTGTCACAATCCCGAGGTGCCCTAGTGATCTTTTCCTTTTCCCAAGGGGTTTACTGTCTTTGGTAAACACGGGTGTCACGAATCCGGGATACCCTAGTGATCCTTCCTTATTTTCAGCCCTCTTGCTAGTCATTCAAATTCCTTTTTCTTCATTTCCCGTCTAGCTACCTAGTCCTTTAGTGATACGTTCACAATGAGGTCCTATGTCTTTTTTTCGTTTATATCTTTGAAACATGTTCACGACCCTATGATCCTTCTCTATTTTCGCCCTCTTTCTTTCATTCATTAATTCTTTTTGCTCTTTTCTAGAAATATAAAACAAATATAAATTATTGAATTTCTTTATTTTTGATAAGATTATATTGTTATTAACACAATTTGGTTTACATTTTGTGATGCGTTTATTTGGTTGCATTTTGATAGTTAATTTTATTTTCTTTACTTTTGATATTCGTACTTTGTTTTACTAACACTGTTGGTTTGCCAACCCGCACGTTTGCCGCGTCCCGTAAGGAGGAAAATGGTGTCCTGGGATACCTTTGCGTTCCCTTTGGCCCACGCTTCGCTGTAGACGGGTGGCAGGAGTGAGCCCGCTCCTGTCAATCGGCTGGTGATAAGTCTTTTTGGACACATTGCTGTAGGGTTAGTGCTGCAGATAAGGGGTGGCGGGTTTACCCGTTGGATCCTCGCCCTGATGCTGTAGCACTATATTCTGGGTGTACTCCAGGTAAGCGCCGTGCCTGACTGTTGTCAGTTGACCGGCACACTGCCTCCCTTGTTGGACTCCGTGGTGGGTGGAGGCACGCCAGGATGAAGATCTGTTCACGCTTAGGGATCCAAGTCAGATGTGCCCGGGTAAAGGCCTTGTGTTACCCAACGTTAACATAGGCGACATTGCTTCTCACACAAGATTTTTATTGATATATCTACCGAACAATACTATGTCTAAATTATCTCCGTTTGCCATACACAAAGCTTTAACTGGAATAGGTGGAGAACCGAAATCTGTAAAAAGATTACGATCCGGTGATCTACTGATTGGAACAATCACCGATTCACAATCAAAAGCATTTTTACTTGCAAAGTCCTTTCTAAATTTTCCCGTTACGTTTAGTCCACACAAATCACTGAACTACTGCCGAAGTGTCATCACCGAACCAGATCTTTTGTCTACCCCTGAAGCAGAAATCCTCGAAGGATTTTCTGAGCAGGGTGTTATTCAGGTTAGACGTATTGTAATTAAAAAGGATGCAACAACTATACCTACAAAACGTTTAATTTTAACTTTCAATAGTCCAACACTTCCCAAAACTATTAAAGCTGGATATCTGAACTGTAAAATACGACCTTGCATCCCGAATCCTCTGCGCTGCTTTAAGTGTCAGGGGTTCGGACATTCACAAACTTCTTGTCGCGGTCAACTAACATGCTCTAAGTGTGCATCTGTAGGGCATTATTCTACAGATTGCAGCCTAGAACCCAAATGTATTAACTGTTTACAACATCATTCCGCCGATTCGAAGCTTTGCGCAAAATGGAAAACTGAGAAACAAATACAAGAAATTAAAACTAATAAAAATATATCTTACCTAGAAGCCAGAAAATTAATACCTTCGCAGTTATCTCAAACATATTCCCAGGCTACTGAAACTTCTATATCAACTACTACTCAAACGGATGAAAAGATTACTCAAATAGTATGCCCTCCTTTAAAGTTACTTCAGCCGGTACCAAAAATTTCTTCCTGTATCCTTGCAGTTTCCACATCAACTCAAGCAAACCTCTTGAATTCCACATCTTCAACAGCAGATGCTCAGTCAACTGTCACTGAAAAATCCAATAGTCGAACATCTGCTGCATCTAAAGCGTCAAATAATTTAAAGCAAAAAAGAAAAAATTGGAAAAATCTCACAACAGAAACAAATCCCGAAATTGAAATTAAAATGACACCTCATAAGCCAAAAAAAAGTTCAATAAATTATACATCAAAAGACGAGGATATAATTATGTATGACGTGGATGCAACCCTAATGGATTGGAACATAAAGACTGGTTTTAAGCAATACTTGACGGTCGTCAAAGAGTCGGAAAAAATAATTAACCTAAATGTTTTAACTGCATCCGTAATTATCTTGTCTAGATTTAAAGTCGTGTTTTATTTTCTATTAGATGTTTTTAAATTTACTTTGTAGCCTATTTGTACTACAAGAATTATGAATAATTTTAATACGATTTTAATTAATATTAGCTTTTACATAAACCTTTTTAATGTCTATATTTAAAAACTTTAACAATTATCTTCACACTATGAGAAGTTAAAAACAATGTTTGGCGCAGTATAGTCGAAACCGGCTCTTGCGCCAATAAATCCGAAAATCACTCACTCACTCTTAACTTAGTATTGTTAAATTATTAAATATATTGTGTATTGGTACATTTATAAGTATATAATACCAGTGTAAATGTGTATTTTAATTTTATTTTGTCAGAATGCATTTAGTTTCAGTAAATTAGTAATTTTTTTAAATCCTTTATTTTAGACTTTATTTGCTCGCGCCCCCCTTATAGAAGTATCACGACCCCAAGGTTCTAAAGGAATTGTGCAATTTCAAATAAAACTTTTTTTAATTCTGTCCAAGTTCTAATAAAATTAATCTTATGTAGCGAGATCTTGCACAAGCCTCCAACACCGAAGAAGTGGCCGCGGTAGCCAAGTGGTCTAGGCATCGGATCGTGGCTAGCATGTTAGTCCAGTACCACTGAAGACCCGCCGTATAGGGGAGCGATGCACGTAAAATCTGTCGAGAGCTCAAACGTCCTCCCGTTGGTGTGGTGTGGTAGTTAGGAGAGGGGGTTCCAGCTCAGGTGTCGTCCGCGTCACTTGAGCATGGTTCAAAAAGCCCTCGTGTACCTGAACAGTGGGACGTTAATATTCCCACACTCACCAACACCTAAGAAGACAAATGGTTATGGCTGCGGACTCGTGGTTGGCGTTGCTTCTGTCGAATCGTAAGCCCACCATGTAGAAAAAATAATGCGCATTAAATCTATCGAGGCTGAAAGTTCTCGTATTGGCGTAGTGCAGTGATTCTTAAACTTTCAATATTTGTGACCCAATATCCAATCATCATTTTCATCGCACCCCCTTCCCTCCATACAATAACAATGTAATGAATTGAAGGAACTAGTTTGATATCACGGGGCAAGGCGCCAAACGCTGTTTGGCGTGATAAAGAATCACGCCAAGCAGCGCACGTCGTTGGAATGAAATTCAAGATGGCGGCCTAGTGGTAAGACTCGTCAAGAAAATAATTTTAAAGAATTGTTTTGAATAACATTAAAATCGTTTTCAACTGAAGAATTTAGGAATAGATTGAGACTAACAAGATCAATAAATAATTAATATCAATATTATAAAAAAAATCATATTTACTAATAGTAATATTATGGCATTTACAATGTTATAGAAATTATATATAATATTCATAAAAAACTAAATAGTAATAATTATTGTTCTTCATATGGTATTACTTTTTATTATTATTTTATATAATAATAATCGCGTAATATAATTTAATAGATTTTACAAAAAAAAATAATCATTCTATTGTAATATAAGAATTGTACAGATACAAGAATACTCATTTAACATAATTATAAAAAAATAATAATTGTAAATAAATAACATAATAATAAATAAATAAATTAGAAAACATAAATACTTATAAATAAATAACACATATGTAATAATATTTATAAAATAACAATTATTACAAATAACTGATATTATATGATTATTACACATTATAAGTATTGTATTTTTATAAAATAATTACATAATATATATTAAAATTGACTATGAATAGCAACTAAAAAGTACTGAAAGCTTGCTATATTCCAAAAACTGCAAATTTCTTCAACGAATTTCATCGAACAAGAAACGGAAAAAAAAACCTTTTTAAAAAGTAAAATAAATTGAAAGTAAACGATTTATAGAAATAATTAAAAATATAACACTCATTCTTTTTTAAAAAAATATCCTAGTTCTCACCAATGATATTAGAAATATCCATATTCGAAAATAGCATTAATAAAACAGAAGACTGAAATATATTTTGATTCGGGATTGCAATGAAAATGGTTAAATTGCAAAAGAATTTGAAATAAAATCGTCTGAAATTAATAGGATTACCGCCGGAACAGAACCAATAAAATTATTTCTGATATACGTTATCTCCATGGCAACCACATCGCCAGACAAAAATATCAAGAGAACCATATTGTAATGTTATCGCCCATCTTGGCGAATATAAAAACAACTTGGCGCGATGCCCCGTGATACCAAACTAGCAGGGAATTCAATAACACTATACTTTGACGTTAAAGCTACAAAATATGTATTTCACCTCTTGAGTGCCACCAGCGTATGTAAACGTCTCGCTCCGCCAAAGCATTAACTGCGCCGGACGTATGTCTTTTCGAATTACGATCTTTTCTGTGCACTGCAATTCATAAAATTAATCGGAAGTCTCCAGAATGCAATAAAAAAGGACTTGAGAGTGTTTGTGAAGGATTTACTAATTTATTCTTTTTCTCTCCTCTCCCAATACATTACATGGGTACTCCTACGTGTAAATGTCTTTATATATATATATATATATATATATATATATATATATATGACAGCTGGTACTACTACTCCCACTTTAAAAGAATTAAATTTCTAACTGTAATGAAATATAGAGCATACAATTTAAAAAGCACATGCTAATTAAATTTAAAGTTAATAAATAAAACTGTTCAACAAAATAATTGAACAAATGATTTTAATGGCAGGGATGAATCTCTAGCACTACAATATAAATTTTTCAACATTTGGTATCAATCTTGTCTGGTTTAACCATAAATCTCTTCTGTTAGTGATGTCTAGTTTTTTGTTTTGGAGATTGGCTAGTGGAATAACGTATCTTTTAATCAGTTGTTAAAGGGATTAATTAACCGTACAAACTATCAAGATAATTAATTTTTGTGTATAACTTTATATATGACAAGCCCAAGGCATCACTAGTAATTATTAAACTTTTTTTTAACTTGGTATTGTTAAATTAAATATAAATACATTGCGTAGTACTGATACATTTATAAATGCATTATATCCGTGTAAATAGGTACTTATTTCTTATTACGTCAGAATGTATTTTGTTTACTTTCAGTAAGTTAATAATCTTTAAATCTTTTGTTTTCGACTCAATATGCTCGCGCCCCTCACCCCAAGGGGGCGTGCCCTACAGTCTTAGAAATGCCGACGTAGTGTGATAGTTTGTAGAGAGGAGTGTGGACCAGCTCAGATATTTTCGTCACTAGATTGTCGTTGAGAGATACGTTGCATTTATCCATCGTGTTGCTTTGAAATGCTAATTAAATCAAATCAATGTTCTCATTTTTCTAACAAGACACATTTCATTATAATTTGGACATAGTCAAGTCCTATCTGAATTTCTTCAAATTATATCGATAAAACCGATATATTCTGATCGTTGAAAAAATGATAAACCAGCCTTATCTACAAGCTATAGACTACCTGGCTAAAAATAGTCTTCATATTAAACTAATTTCATACGGAGTCTATTTGAGATGCTCTTATTCATTTGCATAAGAGCACATGAATGGTTTTGTAATACAGGCATTTACATGTTGCCACTGAAAATTTATCCTTTAAATAGTGCTGAAGCTTTGTATAGTTAATCCTCTCTGTGTATTAAGTGTTTGAAATTGTACGACGAGGTTGTAAAAGATATTTCATTGTTTAAAAAGAGTCAAATTATGGCCTGCAAAGAAAACTAATGAAGAGATCTCGAAATTACTGGAATTGGATTGAGAAATATCCAGTGCATCAACATCTAGTAGGATAGTAGTGCACAGAGTCAACTTCTCGGAATAAATAGAATAAAGAAAACTTAAGTCTTCGGGACAAATGATCTCTCAAGTGACTGGTGAAGGAAAATGGCGATAAAATTAACTGTAGAATCAACAGAAATATATTTAACAATGGACATACGGTTATCCCAACACCCGCAGTGCATAGAGAACTTAAAGAGGTAGAAGTTAATATTTTGATACCTCGTTTGTTTCGGCTGTTAACGGAATAAAATCAGTGAAATATGGTGAGGAGCATAGAAAATGAACTATTCAGTAGTGGATAAATGTTGAGTGAACTTTATAAAGATGCGCCCATTGTTCAAAAAAAAAAAAAAAAAAAAAAAAAAAAAAAAAAAAAAAAAAAAAAAATTATACATATGATTTTTTTTTTTTTTTTTTTTTTTTTTACAATAGGATTGCGGGGGCAGGGACTATAGGGGGCCCAAAGCTTACAAACAGTAAGTACGTATTTGGGTTTGGGGCCCAAAACCTGAGATTGCAGGGGGCCCTAATGTTCTTCGTTATGCCACTGGGTATTTTCCAAGACAATGCCAAAATCCACGGAACATAAATTTTTCAAAATTGGTTCTTGGATCAGGTCTCATCTTCCACAACATGAATTGCGCACCACAAATCTTTTCTTAACCCAATTGAAAATATTTATTTCGGATATACTGGAATAGTTCTTACTCTCGTCTTTCATCGGTAGTTCAGTGTCTTAATGAAAAACTACAAATCTAGACTGCAATAAATGCAGAAGCTATACAGAATCTTGTTGAAACATATAGAACGCGCGTCTGAATCCGAACCAAACTGGAGATCCAACCAAATATTAAGTTGGGAGACTTTTTTTGGCCAAGTAGTGTATATTTACGTAAAAAGTAATTTTCTTTTCAGGTTTCTAGAAAGAACTGGCAACTCCTGGAGTGATATCAAAAACTTTAACTACGTATATGGAAAATATAACCTCTTGAGAATTGATCTGAATCCAGAAGTAAGTCTAAATTATCAATAAAATTTGCTTCTGAGCGAATGTAATTACGAATTACTTAGAAAAATTAAGTGCAATCCTTGATTTCAAAAGTCAGATTATGTTACGGTGGTTATTAAAATTACATTTCCAAGGGGTTTATTGTCTTTGGTAAGCATGAGGGACGTTACCCTGGGATAATTAAGCTATATTTCTTGCACACCTCTTTCCTTGTCATTTAATATTTATTTTCTTACATTTACAAGGTTTGTCTAGATCTTGGATGCACAGGCCTTGTACAAAAGTCGTAACCATATACACAACTAGCCACTAAAAATGCTACTCCAAGAAGTCAATATGCTACTCGTGTACAGTTTGACAGGAGAATGCTGTGATGTGCAAATAATTAGCTTTTCAACGCATTAGCGCAAGATAGGCATGGGTAGCGACATTTACAATGTGTTTAAATGATGAAATTGTAAAGCACGTTTCTCGCACACAATTCGCATTTGAACATTGTCAGGCGAAAAGTTGCTGTTTAATCTTAGAGTAAGAAGCATAAATGTTTACCAGCTCTTTTCTGACTTTGATAGAGGTCAAATTATAACCTACTGGAATTGCGGTTTATCGTATCTCAGTATTGTGATGCTTGCGTTGCTTGAGGTTCCATGAATGCCTGGAGAATTTTATAATTAATGTGTTCACACAGGATTATCACTATAAAACTAAGAGTGAACAAATGTTAACCACATGGTCTTAATAGATTATACAACCTCGTCACGAGCCCCGAATCAAGAAATTAGACTGTTTGCAAAACAAGTGGCTACACGAGCAGTTCGACGTTTTCAGCAACATGCACTGCCAGCTCGATGACCATGACTTCTGTTGCCCTTGACGCTGCATCAGACTTATGAATGTAATGTGATCAGTGAGGAGTCTAAACTCAGGAATGGCATGACGTCATCATTTCAGAACAATTCAGGCTCTTCTCAAAACATGATGGTTGCATCCGCGTTTGTTGGGGTCGTGGAGCACACACATTACCAGTGTGTCTTCGACATCTTCATACTGGCCCATCACCCAGAGTAATAGTAGTATATGCCGTTGAATATATGTCACCTTTTGTTCGCATTGACGGCACTTAGAACAACGGCCGTTACATTTCTGGTGCGTTAAGGTCAATATTCAACCCTTGGAGTAGTACGAAACGTTATGTTTCAACGGGATAATGTACGACCACATATTGACAGTACTGTACGGACGTTCCTAGATGCAGAAAATGTGCAGCACATTCTCCAGATCTTTCACCAATAGAAAACGTTTAGTCAATGGTTCCTGAGCAACTGACTCGTCACCATACGCCGATCACTACAGTGGCTGAACTGTGGAATCGTAATGACGCTGTGTGGTGTGTGTGTGTGTGTGCATGCATCCAATCTGATTCAATGCCTAGCCGCGTGTAAGAGCCGTTATTCCTGCCCTAGACTGTTTTTCTGTGTACTTATTTATCAGGATCTATGCTTCCAAGTTTCTCGAAAAATTTAATCACTTATTTCTAGTATATACTTATCCAATAAATATATTTTTGTTATTTACATTTTTTCTGGGTGTTTCAATTTTAATGGAGAGTAGTGTATATGCAAAATTCAAACTGTGATTTCTTAAAAAAAAAATAAAATTGCCTTGCATATTTCTCTCATTGTAATAGAATCAAAATATAAATTTATACTAAAATTTAAGTTAATACTAGATATCGATCATACGTTTTTACACATTTGATTCCAAAAGTCTTGTTGCTTATGAAGCAGTTACTTGGCTATTTATCTGTTTTTAACAATTTTAAGGCAACTTTTCTAAATTATTTAATTGTATGGCTTTAATTTTCTGTCCTTCCTCTTTTTAGAAGGAATGTAAAATAGAAACTGCGAAAGTGCAGTTAGAGCCACCAGTCAAGGTAAAAGACTTTTAAAAATATTTCCTGTCATTTTCTGGTTCTGTGCAATTAACTCGCTTTTTTCCCCTTTCTTTAGTCTCTTATGGATCTAATCTGCAATAAAAAGGTGATGAACGAAATCCTAAAAGAAATGTCTTACGACGCCACCAATGCTCCTTTAGGTGAATATTTCTTTGGATACCGTATCTTAAATGAACTAAATCGTCCATAACTTAATTAAAATAAAATTAACGGTATACGTTAAAAGGGTTTGGAACATGTAAATCTATACATATGCAGAAGGATAGAAGTCAGTACTTTCTGATCCGTAAGTACGTACCGTGCCACTGGACTAAAATGATCGCTTCAGTCCAGAGGCTGTTACTGGCTTATAAAGATACCACCGCCACGCACTCTACCAGTGAGTCGGTAGGCAAACGAACGAAATAGTTATTATGGCGAGTGTGTGAGTTGTTTCTGTTACGTCATGTGGTTCTGACGGCTTGTTTTGCTGCGTCATGTGGTTCAGACTGCTTTTGGTTGCTCTTATTGCGGGTAGATGGAGCCACGACAGCTGCGTGAAGGTTTCGTTTTGCTTTTTTTTGTTCAGCATCAAGGTCATCAATATGGAGGATTGAACTCGGTACCTTCTGATCCGTAAGCACGTACCATGCCACTGGACTAAAATGATCACTTCAGTCTGAAGGCTGTTACTGGCTTATATAGATACCACTGCCACATACATTTTTCTATGGGTATAGATTTTGCGTGAATAAAGTTTCATCACTTGTTAATTAAACCCAAAATTTGCATTTAAAAATGTTCAATTCTGTCACTTTTTGGCTTGTAGTTTAATATCCCCTCAGTTGACTACAAATTAATAAATTTAGTTTAATTGGTCCAGTATTTTAAAATTAAATGCGACTGTATCCTGTTTTATTCGGCTTAGGTATACGAATATTTTTAGCAGTCATTGAATCAATTCTTAATGATGAAAAATGATACGCCACCAGTACTTGGTGAATAGCTTGCACGTATAACTGTCTGCTTTATTTTTCTACAAGATTTTGTTTGTGTTAAAATGAGCATATTTATTCGGGGGAAAACAACAGCAGTCCAACGTAAAATCTTCCGAAGAATTTTTCTTCAGTAAAGAATGGCAAATACGAAAACGAATTGGAGTTGAAGCCAGTTCTTGTGACCAAAGTATAATGGCGTAAATGATATTAACATTGCACAAAACGCAACGTTAGGGTTATAGGTGACGAACTTCGTAATTTCTAGCCTTGGAGAAGTGACTAGAGCGACAACCGAGCTGAGATTTATTTGTGAATATTTATAAGTAGTTAATCAAAAATAAAGAGAATTTCCATTTATCTAACAATTGATGCCAGTTTATGCAAAACAAACTTTACCTATAACCTTATAAATAAAGCTAGTTGAGTCGCATGTGGAAACGATATAATTTTTTTAAGGCCGGGAAACTTATTAAGTGTGCAGTGTTGCCTTTTAAAAAGACGAAGCTATTATAAATAGCTCACTGAGTTTAAACCAAGTGTGTAATAAGGCTAAGAATAGGATTTTTTTCCCGCGGTACTGCAGAAAGATTGGTTACTAATATACCCACTGTGCATGATTGATGGTTGTAGTGGTCAAGAAAGGATACTATCTCATGACCAGTTTTGGGGTGGCCATGAGGCATTATTGAGAGAGAAGATCGCCATGTTCGGTGAATGACTGAACCTCGTACTTTGTTTTCGAAGAATTCGAGTAGAAATTTGAGCTGCAGTTGTCAGAATAGTGACATAACGAACTGTTACAAATCGGTTATTTAAAGGACAGCTCCAAACCTGTAGCGTGGATTCTACTGATCAAAATCTCTGCCGTTTGCGACGTCAATGGTATCTAGCTAGGGCTCATGGAGAACGAAATGGATATTTGTTTCCGATGATAACTGGTTCAGCTTTGATGTCAGTGATGGGTATGTGTTCATTAGCAGGCCAGGTTACCAATTTGTCTGTGGCCGACACACTGGACATACGCCTGGAGTTATGGTCCTCTCGTGATTATTCCACGCGCTGTGGTGAGTGCAAGGGGATGTTTCACAACCAGGATAATATATATTCTCGTACCGTTGTTTTAACACATGTTGTACAGTGTGTTGACGTTATATTAGATCACCAGATCTTTCTCCATTCGAGCACGAATGGGACATCATTGGACGGTAACTCCAACGTCATCCACAATCATAATTAAACGCCATTACATTGATCGACTAACGGCAACAGACTAATACTTCCATCCTACTAAGTGCCCGCGGTAGCCTAGTGGTCAAGATAACGGACTCGTGGCTGGCGTGTCATGAGTTGGAGTCCATTACCACTGAAGACTCGCCGTGTAGGGAAGCAATGCACGTTAAATCTGTCGAGAGCTCAAACGTCCTCACGTTGGTGTGGTGTGCTAGATAGGAGAGGTGGTGCCAGCTCGCGTGTAGTCCTAGTCTCTTGACCATGGTTCAAAATTACGAGATCCATCGCCAAAAGCCCTCGTGTAGCTGAACAGTGCGACATAAATATTAACTCGCTTTATCCCATTAACTGGTATCTTTACGACACGTTGCATGAATGTTTGCATACTTACGTTTAAAATTATGGTGGTTACACCGTTCATTAAAAAGCCGCCATTTTATAATTCAAATTACTTTTCTCGTGTTTACATTAACCTGTGATCTTGAAAATTTAATGAATAAAATGTTATCTAGAAAAATCCATTGTCAAAATTTCATTACTCTACAATAATTTTCTCTTGGTGGTGAGCTTTCTTACCATTGTAAATTTTTCCTATTTTGGAAACTTCTGGAGAAAATCAATGTAAACAAATCGTTTATATATTTTAAAATTTGATCCACTACCAACACAGTAAAATGGATAATTGCTTCCAATATAATATCTTCACCGAGTTGCGATTGTGTGACTTCTGAAAAGTATAAATTATACAAACCAAAAGATTGCAAAGCATCTCCTTAAAAAAATCAAACTATGCATTTAGAGTAGAACGTCGTTTATCCGAACGTTTATAATCCGGAGCGTCAAATATCCGAACCAAAGTCCGGATACGTTTTCGAACAGTACAATGTTCAACATTTGTTTCCTGTGAGGCCAAAAGTGACGGGAAAAACCCAAAGGGAGGGATATTTGGGGAATTTCAGTTGTGTGGTTTGGTAAATATCTGAGCGGAATATTAGATCAGTTTGCTTCCAAGTGAGGGGTCGTATACGTGCTCTTTTGTTGAGTTTTGTTGATGTAGAAACCTGGATAGCATGCGATGCAGAAGACTATGGATTTCAAATGCTAAATAATAACGAGGTCGACAGTGAAACGGATGAAGACGAAGACAACAGCAACAACGAAAGTAGCAAGGGTCCATGAAATACTGACGCTCTTTCTGAGTTAGAGACAGCTATGGAGGGGTACGAACAACAATCAGTGGTGCAATCAGTACTCGACTACTGCTGCTGAAGAGACCCTAACCGACTACCCTAAAATTGTGAATTTTGCCAAAAACTGAAATTTAGATTTCATTTTATAGGCCATCTTATTGGTACTTTCTGTTCACTAGTACAAAAACCATAAGTGTTTTAGTAAAATCATATGCTTTAAGCAAGATGCCATACTTTAAAACGCGTTTTACTCGAAATGTGTTGTTTTTTTTGAAAATTCTCATACGCGGTTAGCGATTGCTAAAAAAAGTTTTGAAAATATTTAACTGTGAAATTTTTGTGTATGTTATGTATAATAGAGTGAAAGTATTCTAACCTTCAGATTTATCAGTCACTGTTTTATTACAAAATTTATAGTCCTTAATGGTAATATAATCACTGTTTTTTCCGCGTTTTTCACGTAGTGGAACAAAAGCGCTATTAGGACGCAAATTTCGTCTTCGTTGCATATTTTGTCGAACCTTTTTCTCAGCCAATAAGCAACCAATTGACCTCGGGTTTTCGGCATTTGGTCGCATTTGTGCCCTAGATAAGCCGAATCATATTTAAATTTTCCCATAGTTTTCCCGAATTTTCCTACAAATTTTCCTGTATTTCGCTAGTTTATAACAAAATTTTCTCAAATTTTACCTAGTAAATTTATTGTTTGCAAAAAGTTTTTTTAAAAAAAATCTACCTGCATTTTGGAGGAAATAGTTGCATTATTGTAAAACACAACATGTGAAAAACGCGCTAAAATTACTTGGCCATGCCAATGATTGATATCTTGTTTAAGCAATTTCATATAATATAACTCAGATAAAGAGCTCTAGTTTTTGTAAAAATTAAAATATCTGTTTTCCTGAAGTTCATTTCAAAAACTAATAACATAGCAACACATCAAAATAGAAAAATTGAGACTATGTTCATAAGCTTTTGGTACAGAATGGACCGCGTTGATGTTATGTTTTGTCAATTTTTACCCATTTTTCCCATTTTAGTAATAATTTTTTTCTCTTCTTAATTTTAGCATATTTTCTCTTAAAATGTACTATACAAATCTAAAAACCACAAAAAAATCTCCGTATCTCTATTTTTTCAAAAAAAAGTTGTCGCAAGTTGTCGGATACCTTAAGCAAAACTAGACCTTACCTAAGACTCTTTTATTGAATTCGGTGTATACACATGCAAAAGTTCAATAAAAGCAATTAATAATGAAATGAGGTTTTATTTGAAAATTTAGTTTCTGCATTTTTAATTTTCTAAGTCATTATGTCTTAAAAATCAACTATTAATCATTTTATTTTAACCCCATAAGCCTCCCGCTAGGCCAGTGTGTTAACTGCCTCGGACGCAACGTCTTTCTGAATAACAAAATATTTGCGATGCTATCAATAAAATTATTCCGTAGGCTTTGAAATGCATAAAAATGACCTTAACAGTGTTTAAGAATTTTTTTTCAGAAGTATTTTCTTATACCTCCCCCACCCATACACAGCATATGCGTGTTTATGTGAAAAACGGTGGCACTGGGAAGCCAATAGCGTAACTTTTCATCGGCAGTTCATTAGTAATTACTCAATAAGCTTATAAATTATTCGAATACGAGTCATGTGATTTCTCAGCCCATTTTTGACCCGTTTGAGTTCTGAAAATCAATGCTTACCACTCGCGACAGTAATCATAATTGACAAGAAAATTTTCTACAATATTTCAATACTTAGGAACACGGTAAATATTCTTTCATTATACATATATGTATAGTGTTGAACTACATTTTATTCTTCCTTTTCTTCATTTCATCTCTTTGCTTTTCTTCAGTTTTTCACCATTAATGATTAGATATGACTTAAAATGTTGAAAATCCAAATTCAATTCCTCACCATAAATATCTTTATCGTAACATTTCGATATTTTCTCGTATACTGCATTAATTTTGGTTTCGACCACATTGCAAATACTTTCAAGAAACCCAAACAGTTGAAATAGCTTATCGTATCACATTCGTATGTTGCAGTTATTAATATAAAAATTCTCTAGCTGCTTTGGAATGTTTATTTCCTTCAAGGAAATCACTGCATTGTCTTACACGCTTGTGAATACTACTTTATACAGATTATTTCTTCGGTTTTGGATTCATAATAATTATTTGAAATCTCTTAAGTCTTTAAAAATATTTTTGAAGCTACTCGAAGCCTTGTTATTATGCTTATCAAACAAAACATTCCAAAAATTAAAAAGCATTATTATAATTATATAAGAAATATATTATCTAAGCAATTTTCATTAAGTGTCTTATACTAATGTGAAAAAGAAATTATACGTAATTAAGTATTATTCTGCGATTAATACGTACTAAGTTTTAAAGCGTAATAATATTCTATGAACAAAATAGATTTGAAATTCTAATAAATTTCGGGTTTTCTGTAGAAAATTCTGAAACTCTTACACGCGCAAATAGTAAATTTCTAGTGAGATCCTACAAATGAAAAATACCTTTTTCTGTTCTGTGTTTGACGAGAGTTTCTCTACTAATATTTTTTATTTAAAACGCGTAAGTATTGGACAAGCCTTTATCTAGTTATCAAATCGTACTCTAGAATTCCTGTTATTTTTTCTACTTTTCTGAATCAGTACTTTTCTTCTAATCATTATCTTAATGAGAACGATACGAGATCACCCCCCCCCTTTTGAGGGCTAGGTCTTAGACCCGGTCCCAGTTGGCCCATGCCTTAAGCAGTCCCTGCTCTCTGTGATTAACAAGAGTAGTTCTAAGTTTCATCGTGTTACAGAACTTAAGAGTGAAGTATTTCTTCGAGTGTTGCCCTCAACATCTAAGATTCAAGCTGTGAGTCGCAGGTTCGAGTCCTGATATCACTGAGGATTTGCCGTGTAGAAAGGCTGATGCACGTTAAATCTGTCAAGACTCAATTCTCCCGTTGTCGCGGAAGTCAGAGAGGGTTAACAGCTCTCGTGTCATCCTAGTCATTTGACCACTGTTCAAAACTTACGAGTTATGTTGCCAATAGCTCGAGTGTTCCTTCTTCATGTGACGTCATTAGACGCTCACCCAAAAGTTTTCAAAGTACGAGGATAGTCGTCCTGTCATTGTAAGCCAACGCTGTACCAGTGATATTATTTTTCTGCGTGGATATTGCCCGTCATGAACGAGTCTGCATCACTGAATACTTGGAGAAAGAATCTCGTATTGAGAAGCTTTCACTGTCTTAATCTCATTGGAAAATCCTTAGGATGCCCCTGGACATGCATTTGCATTCTCTAGCCTTTCTCAAAGAGTTGAAACTTGCTCAAATAGAGGAATGGGCATTGCGAATGTCTGTAATAATTTAAAATGCGAATCATCCTTGTAAAGTTAAATGTCCGGAGTCTCGCCTTTTATAAGTCTAAGCAATTTTCGATTTTAAATATTTTGTTCATGACCCAAATACATCGCCATCATATAACTTAAAAATTTTTAATTTCTTTTGTAAATATTATTTTCTGAATATTTTGTTATCTTAATGTATCCAACTACTTCCGACAATTTTTTTTTAAAAATTGAGATATGGGGATTTTTTGTGTGTGGTCTTTAGATTTGTTTAGTATACTTTAAGAAAAGTATGATTAAATTAAGAAGAGAAAAACGAATAATTACTAAAAGGGAAAAAATTGGTAAAAATTAATAAAAAATAAATGTGGCACATTCTGTACCAAAAGTTTATGAAAATACTTTCAATTTTTCAATTCTGATGTGTTGCTATGTTATTCATTTTTAAAATGGCGTTCAGGATAAGATATTTTAATTTTTTACAAGAACTAGAGCACTTTATCTTAGTTGTATGAAATTTCATTAAGAAAAACAGTGGTTATATTAACATAAAGGATTGTAAATTTTGTAATAAAACAATGATTGATAAATCTGAAGGTTAAATCACTTCTATTATTCAGAACATACATAAGGAATTTCAGTTAATTATTTTCAAAACTGTTTCAGCAATCGCTGTCTTTGAGCCTTTAAAAAAAACACATTTTGAATAAAACGCGTTTTAAAGTATGGCAGAACTTTAAGTAATGGCATCTGCTTTTACTAAATCACTTGTAGTTTTTTTCTATTAAAAGGAAAATAACAAACTTGGTATTTTTATAAAGCTAATAAAATGGCCTATAAAATAAAAGCATAAAAAATTTAACTTTTGGCAAAAATCAAATTTTAGGGTAGTATAATGTACAATTTCGGTTTGATGAAGGTTTTATTTCTTTTAATTGTATTGTAGCCTTTCTATTTTCGATAGCCAGTGTACGATAAGGTCTTGTTCTAGTGATCTTAAGTATAAAGCTGTGTTTGTAAGAAATTAAGACCGTTTAAAGCGATTACATTGTAAAATTTAAATTTAATATTTCTTGTGAAGTTCGATTTTTATTTATTTTTAGGTAAGTTAACTTTTAAGCAAATCACAGGTGGATACATAGCATTAAATAAAATTGCTGAGGTTATATCTCGCAATGGGGAGGTTGAAGAATTATTGAAGCGCTGTGAAGAATTCTACATGAAAATTCCTCATAATTTTGGGTAAGTGTAACTTCATTTTATTCTGTCTTAAGATCCCTAGAAATTAAAAAAATAGTATTTGCTTTTTATTGGGGCTAGAGATTTTTCTTCAAGTTAATTATCACCAAAAATTACGACACCGTATCAGATTCTAAATTTTCATCGTAGCTGGACAAAATAGTTAATGCTAATGGATTAATATAAGCTAAATAATGTTAATTATCAAAATTAATTAGTTAAAAAAATTTTATTAACTGAATCCGATTTTTTTGTTCGAAGGAACTTAATTAAAGCGACTTACTGACATCCAAATATTTAAAAATGAGGTTATTCCAGTTAACTTTTCCATAACTGTTTAATAGTTCATATTTGTGACAATACGTTTCCTAATTTTTCTTTTCGTTTAGATTTGAGGAAATATCATTTTTGATGTAAAACTCTTCAATAAATGCTGAATGGATCATTTTTTGACGTCAAGTTATTAGAGGTTTCCCATAAAATGTCTTAATGATTGGGAGACAGAATGAATACCCGTCTAAATCAAAACAAATAATTTATTTACCATATTATAAATCTAACAAACCCAAAGAGGGAAATGTACGTATATAAGGTATTGAAGTCAAAGCGGGGAAGATGAGATATTTAATTATAAATAGTCACTTAAATTTGGAAATAATCGTAACTCCTATCTCCAATAATTATTCGACAGCCCAAACTGAATGACGGTATCATTGTCTACTATCAACGAACTACAACCTCTTAGATGTCCCCAAAGTACTTTCCACCATTTCACGGCTCTTGACTGATGCAGTTTCACGCTCACAGCGACCTTTAAGACATGCCTTTGATCCCACAACATCGGCGAAAACGTCTCGAGTGGTGGCTTCAGCCGATCATCAGGGTTGCATCACATAGTCTTCAGTGGTGAATCCCACTTGACTCTTGAAGCAGATGACCATCTTCGCGTCTAGAGGCCGGGACCAACGGTCTCAACCAGCCTCTGTTTTATAAAGTCCCTGATGTGATGGTGTAGGGTGCTATCTCGTACGACAGAGGTGCTCTCTGGTCATCCACCATACATCTTTAAAATCTCAAAGATATGTTGATACGAGCCTGCGGCCGGTTATATTACCCGTTATGGCACATCATCCGGGGACCAGTTTCCATCAAGATAATGCCAGGGCCCATACCGCTCGCATATCTCTGGACTGCCTTCGTGCCGTTAATACTCTTCCTTGGCCAGCAAGGTAAACAATCTGACACATGATAGGGTGTCAGATTTGGCCTTTTAGAATATCGCAGATCTGGAGCAGCAACTGCTGAATGCCTGGCAGAATGTTACACAGGATCACATTAGGAGCCTGCATTGCTCATTACCGATGCGTATGCACGCATATATCGCCGCCAGGGACAGTTCCAACTACCGATTTGAACATTCAAGCTGTAATCGTGAACCGTTGATGGGCCCTATGACCTTGATTTTTTTTTCTTATTTGTGTATGGAGAGCTGCACACACATTTAATTTCATTACAAACAACCACTTCCTTTATAGTGCTTGGATTTTTTTTTTTTTTTTTGCAAAAGAGTATTTTTAAGAAGGAAGTGCGTTAAAATATAGATATAAATTCCGGAAGGAAATAAAGTTTTACGTAAGATTCTATAAGAGCATATAATTTTTAAAAATTTTCTGATTTCTTTTATTATTTGCTTTTTTACATCTTCAAATAAGCATTTTACGACTTTAAAGCTAAGTTATTCACTATTAATCTTTCAATTAGAATTGCTTTCTTAAATATAATTTTCTGAAGTTTTTATTAGACTCTAGAAGAATCGATAGGGAAACATATTAAACAACTACTGGTAAAGCTTATCAAATGAGTATGAATGGTTTAACGTTTTAGATTAGAAAGCTTCAACTTCGAATATTTTGCCAGGGACACATACAAAAAATTGTTGCGTACACGCTAACAGTAGAGATTTATTAACTTAGGCAAAACTAGTAACACAAGCACGCACTCATATAAATTAACCACAACTTGGGGAACTTTATATTTATACGTTAAAAGAAATATTCTACAATAATCTTCATAGAATGTTACAAAAAGATCTAGAAACTTTTGGAGCGTAAACAATAAGCTAGAATAAAATATATTTAAATTATATATATAAAAAACTCCATTTTTTTAAAAATTTAAATTGCCTCTGCTGGTATTCGAACCATGGATGTTCGGATTTGAAGTAGTTTGCTGTACTTCAAATCTACTCTGAGTGTTAGAAATTTTTAGTGCTGTAATACACGCAGAATGCAAGCTGTTAATATATAAAACTTATTTGCTGTAATAGTTACTTATGGAACATTAGAACTACTATCGTAAATATCGTAATATTGAAGAAAAGCTTTCATTAAACGATATTTGTAACAATTCATGTTAAAAATAAATGTGTGATAATTATCTAGCTTATGAATTTTAAACGCAATGCTCAGTCAACAATTAAATTATTTTTACTCTTCGAGAAATTTTTTTAATAAAAAAATTTAGTAATCTGTTTTATTGGACTACGAGTTAAATTCGCTATTTATTTCTAGAAATAAGAAACCTCCCGTAATTCAAACAAAAGAAGATATTGAACAAAAGATGGAGTTGCTAAAGGTTTGTTTCTAATTATCTATGGCTAAAACTATTGATAAAAAATTCTTGTAATTTTATTTTTAATTTTCTGTCATAAAATATTTCGTCTCATAAGTCTAAATGTTGAACATGCATTCCTGTAATCACGAGAGTAGCTAAAATTTCAGGCTAATTCATAATAATACATATAAATGTTTAAGAACTCGCATCTTCATTAAGCTTGTTATACTAATAAAATTTTAAGCATTTCAAAATTTTATTTATTTAAATCCAATTTATTAAGAGTTGTTCTACTGTTCGTCAAAATGAAAAATAAGTTCGATATAATTTCAATTGAGATGCACATGATCTAATACAGCGTTTCTCAAAATGTGGCGCGCATTCCCTTAGGGGGCTTGATAACTCTACGAGGGGGGCGCGAGCAAACTGAAAAGTCGAAAACAAAAGATTGTTTAAAAAGTTATCTAATTACTGAAAGTGAGCAAAATACACATTTGCACGCAGATATAATACACTTATAAATGTATCAGTACTGCACAATGTATTTTTAAAGTAGTTTTTAACAATACTAAATTAAGAAAGTTTAATAATTACCAGGGACCCCATGGGCTTATCATATATTAAATTATATGTGAAAAGTAACTTATCTTGATAATTTGTACATTATAATCTTGATAATTATAATTAATCCGTTAACTGCCGATTAAAAGTTACGCAATTCGCTCCCCAATGACACCGTTTTCTACGTAGGTGCTCGTATATGATGTATTGGCGGGGGGGGGGATGAAAAGGAATAAATAAGCAAATCCTTAGCAAACACACACTGTCAAGGTCCTTTAATTGCATCCCAAAGCCTTCAGAATAATTTTATGGATAACAATGCACTGAAAAGTTCGACATTCGGAAAGACATATATATACGTACCGGGGCAATTAAGACTTTGGCTGCGCGAGACGTTTTTATACGCCGGTGGCACTCAAGAAGTTAAAGTTCTGTAGCTTTGGCATCAAAATATAGTGTTATTGAATTCACTACATTGTGTGTGTTATTGTATAGAGGGGGGGGGCGATGAAAATTATGATTGAATGTTGGTTCGCAAGCATATTAAGTTTGAGAAACACTGTTCTGATATGATTAAAAGCCTTTTTCCTTGAATATTATTTTGATGACGAATACTAGTTATGTTTCTACTACCCTTTTATGTAATGAGAAAATGGCTCAACAACTTCGATCCATTCATGATACTGCTGCTGTTTCGAGTGAAATCCAGATTTGTATTCCCTAGTCTATGCAATGCAAAATGCAACACCTTTAAAAGATGTTGATTTTATTGGACAAATAAGTTTAAATATGTGGGGGAAGTGATAGAAAAATCCCCCAATTGTGTGGTTGATGCCTAGAGGAGAGGCATACTTGATCGGTCTTGGGATCAATCTATAAAGCCGGAGTTTGTGTTGAAAGCAATCTATCGCAAGATTTCAAAGCTTCCATTAACACTAGAACGTCCTTCGGTGTCAATTTGACACCGGAACGTGTTTACTTCGTTTTCCTTTCTGCATTTTTGCAAGGAATTTGAAACTTTTCACTGACTTTTAATCATTTTCCCTGGTGATTACACAGAAAGTTTTGTGGTTCTAGGTTAATTAGGAGTGATTGTACAGCTAAATATACCTAGAACGTCCGGTGGGGTCATTTCGACAACAAGGCAGTTTATCATTATAAAAAGCTGTCGTTCAACAAAATAGTCCACACGAAGTAGATGCTATTAGTAAAACAAACTTCCCGAAGTTCTGTCGTACATTTGTTTGCTCTTGAATACAGTGTTATTGAGTTCACAGTGGAAATGAATCAACTATACTAAAATTGTTATGTCTTAATTGTTTCGTAACAAAATATTTGCTTATCTGCTCATAAATTTTTCATTCGATTTTCGAACTCTGTGCAAATTGGACACCATGAAACGATGGCTCTTAGAAAAGGTCTAACCCTGATGAAATTGCTAATTTGTTGCGAGATCTTTCTGAGAATAAATTAGCTCTAATTTAGATTCCGATTAAGACATAAGATTGAATGAAAGTGACTGCGAAGAATCTGAAGAAAGTTGGAGGTAATTGGCAATATTCCAGTAAATCCTGATATATATGTCACTAGGGATGGCGCAGAATGAATATCGCATAAAGTAATGCTCCTGGCAGATTTGAAAATCTAAATATTTTGCTACAAAGCAGTGGTCCAACAAGCTTTACGAAACATGTCAACGTAAGTTTATGATACAAAGGGTCATAATATATAATTACATGACATAATATTAAGTCTTAAAACTAAACCCTACAGAACAGTAGTCCTGAAATTTAGAAAGACAATTACTTAATATATTTTATATCGTGGTGTCGAAATGACACCGGTGGAAGTTTAAGAATAATCCAAATCCCGGACGTTCTAGTGTTAAGGTTATCTTCTGTTATATGATAGTGAAGTCAATTTAGTGTGTTGAGCCTGAGGCTTCTGCTAGAAGTGAGTCAAAATCACGGACAATTTTAGAAACGTTAATATTTTTCAACTTTGCATGCTTACAGAAAAGTGAGCTTTCCCATTTAATGCAATGTATTTTATGTATAATTTTAAAGTAAATTTTTAATTCTAAGCTGAAGCAAATAAAATAGAACTCAATTATCTTCGTTCTTTAAAAGTTCATAAAAATAGTACAATAATCGGTAATTAGAAAGGTATCTTTTACTCAATATTACACCACAGTTATGTCTTATTGAGCTAATAAGTACTTAAAGCTATTCATCGCATGATGACGTCGTCCATATTTTTTTTACTGTTGTATTTGGATGATGCATTTTTAGCACGTTTTTCACGTAGAGGAACAAAAGCGCTATTAGGACGCAAATTTCGTCTTCGTTCCATATTTTGTCGTACCTTTTTCTCAGCCAATAAGCAACCAATTGACCTCGGGTTTTCGGCATTTGGCCACATTTGTGCCCTAGATGAGCCGAATCATATTTAAATTTAATAATTTTTAATTTTTTTAATACAGTACTACTTTCTGTTAGTAAACAGTTCATTAGTTGCATTATTGTAAAATACAACATGTAAAAAACGCGCTAAAATTTCTTGGCCATGCCAATGATTGATATCTTGTTTTCATGTGTGCCTGATTTTCTGCATTAGACTAGAAATAATTACTAGTTAATTCCTTTATTAAGCGCCTTAATTTTTAAATCTTTGTTTGCTGCATGACAAGCAGCTAAATCATGGTAAAATTAAAAGGAGAATTATTTGGAAACGGATAACTAACAGATGGTAAGGATGGTTGGTTTCAGGATTGTACTTTTCTTGCATTCGGTCTGCTTTCAATTACCTCAGCTGGCAATACAATTTGCTGACATGTCCATTTCTTTGAGCTAGTAGGATGCTTGGCATTTGGTACAATGTAATCTAGATACAAATTCTTTCCTGTTCCTCATCACAAATATTTGCAATTCAAATAAGGATATTTACTTTCAACGGACAAAATTACTTTTTGTTGGTCCTATATTCAATCAATATGTTCTTATACCCTTGATTTTTTTTTCTGACGCTGCTCTAGATTTTTTTTTTTTTTACCTCAGAATCTTGACTCTAAATTCAAAACTATGTAACCACCTTATTTTTCTTGAACTTGCATTAACTGAAACCTAGTTATTCTGCATAGCTAAAAGCTACCTTTTCTATTTTTAAACCCCGGCATTTTTGTTCTCGTCTTTAACATCGTTTTAGTATAGATTTTCTTTCCCTTATATATTTTATCTAACCATTTTTTTCTATAAAATTTAAACATAAAATATTCCAAAATTGTCATATTTTTGTATAGCAGCCATACTTTTCCTATCGTATAACCCACTAATTTTGCTTTGTGTACAAACCTTGATTCCTTTTGTAAGTGTTCATTTTGTTCCCCCTTTTCATTCATAATATAATTGTAATCATTTGTTATAATTTAAATGTAAGTAATATTCCAAAAATATTAAGCCGACAGCTGAATGTATATTGAGCACTAAACTACATTCCTTTGAATCGAGCTGCATGTCATAAGAATCTATGATTTTTTAATGAAACATAAGATCACTCCATATTAAATTTTCGCAAATTGACATTCATAATTAACATGTTTAATTTATTTTTCAGGCTTTGACAAATATACGGCTGGCTATGACTGTTTTAAACGATGAGTCGGGGTATCCAGAGCACCCACTTAATAGATGCTACAATTCTTTCAAATATTCCTTGGTGCCACTGGATCCGACTGGAGAAGAATTTGCTGTAAGTAAACATTTTGCTGATTAACATTAGTTTTCTAACATGAAATTATTTCTTTTACCACAATTATTGGTAGGCTGATTCGACTAAATCAATTTCTGGGGGCTCAACAGTTCAAGTGCATTCCAGTTCCATGAACAGTTGACTTATGCAATTTCTTAGTTGTATAAAAGTACAAACCACGCATCCAAAAAATGGCGGACGCATTAGAAAAAATGAATTTAAAAAAAAATAAACAACAAAAAACGATAGGAATGCAGTTAGCTTGGAAATTCTGCTTGGCAAACTACAGAATTTTACTGCACTAAAATCTTCAAATTACGAAGTTCACCAATAGGTGGAGCTGCTGATTTGGGACACAAAACTGTAGCAAAAACGAAATGTGGCTAAAAACCGTTGTTTTAAAAGCATAGTGCAGTCGAAGATCAAATTTTGCTGACACCTATCCAAATAATTCAGCCGGATTAATGTCGGAGATAGCAGATATGTGCCGTTCCAGTTCAGCAATCATTCGCGGATTTTGGCGAAGCTCATGATTTTTTATACTATTCCCAAGTCGGCAGTAGCAGAGCAATCATTGTTCAAATTTCGGTCGTCGTGAGTTTGAGCCCTGGTGCCACTAAACCAGGAATGGCGAACCAGTAGCACGCGTGCCATATTTTCGGCACGCCAATGATCAGAACGGTTTGCATTTTCATTTAAAATAACATAGTTTATTATGATGTATTACGAACAAAAGCGAATGATCGGTTGAGGGGCTGTGGGGAGCTCACTCGTTTGTTATTATCTTACCTTGGTTACTATCTCCTAACGTACTGTCCCCCAACGCCCACATCTCGGTGGTACCCAAGGTTCTAGGGGGTCCAAAGCCTGACTTACGTCAAGTACTAACCTTTGCAAGGGGTAATATTCTCCTTTAAGCAACTGATTAGTTACGTCGTGGACTACAATCGCAAATGATGGAAACTTTGTCTAAGCAAACCATAGTCAATTTCGTTGACACAACTATGTTTTTAGGTTTATTTGTGTTTTACGATTTTTAATTCTTATTTAACGAGGCTAGTTCAGTGGGGAAAAAAACAAAGTGCAAGATTGTAAGTGTAACGGAGGACTTCAAACTTGTGGACCGGTAATTATAGGATTAGTAAAGGCCGCAAAACAGTGTGTGTTTTATATTCAGGAACAGTGGTATGTAGAATATCATCTATAAAACAACATTTTCAAACAAAACACAAATCATTTTGTCAAAAATTGGAATTGGAGCAAAACGAATTGCTTAGAAACCGTTTGGAAGATGATTCCCCCAATTCAGCATACATTCTTCTAAAAGAAACAACTTACAATCCTAATATAATTTATTTGTCATCTAATTTACAACAACAGAAGTCCCATTAATGTTACTTTAATTTGAATTACTGGTATAACCAAAACATTTACTACTATACAGTGCAAAATGAATTTTTTCGCAATTAATAGTTTTGAGTTGTTAGGAATTAGTTTTATTTTCTCAATAATCACAAGTCAAAATTATTTGACGGCACGTCTATACATCATTAAACATTTCCTTAGAAAAAATGGAACATTGACCCATAAAGGTTCGTCACCTCTGCACTAGACTCTCCTTATAGAGGGGATAGTTCACGCTTAATGTGTGAAAGCCGGTCCTCATGCTAGAGGGTAGGTGCTAGAGATCGGGTAACATCCTTGTCACTTAACCGTTATAAAAAAAAATTACGTGAGCCGTAAAGCCTTCGAGTTGCTCCGATGGGTGGCGTTAATAAACAATCGATGATCGAGTAGAGTTGCAGAAAAGCGGCACAGTGCGAGGTATCGTACAGCAAAGGCTAAATTATCCACTTTCTGTGTTTCGTAATCGAGAGCAATGATGCCAAAATATTTACTGAAGAAATCTAAACTTAAGTTGTGTTCGAAATAGCCGAGCGCAATCTTTCATCATTCAAAGCCTTTGACATCGTGACTAATTCACACAGAATCCCCGAATATAAGCAGTTGCGTAACAATTGCATGTCAGAAATCTCATTAAATTCTCTGTAAGAAATCTCGGCCCATACCGTTGTATTTGGGGAATGAAGGTGCAGCGACATATGAGGACTTTGCGTTACCCAAATAGTTCTCAAATGTTTCATATAAATTAAAGTCATCAATCAACTAGCAAGTCTTCTAAGAAGCAGGTGAAGATTGCGGTCATTCGTCGCAGTCCAGCCTGAGTTTTAAACGAGATCTCTTTTTGGTTTTTCTGCTGTACGACTTCGAAATTTTGACTTATTATTGCAAGCAGGTAGCATGATCATTGAGGCTCTTGGTTCAAAAATTTAAAACAGGATTTATTGCACTGTTTACCATTCTTTTCCGACGTTAAATTTCTTTCGAAAAACTTGTCTACACTATAAAAAAGCTATGCTCAGGGCAGTGGAATTTCAAAACAAATATAGGCAAGTGTTCAGGATTGTGAACTCGGTTCACCCTTTTTGAGTCCAGTGTTCGTCTTGGTGCTACTGTAGTAGACCTGTTCCACATTAAATCTGTCGGGCTCAAATTGAAAGCATTAAAATTTAATGGGTTGCCAACTCAAGTTAAACCTCGGCAATTGACCGAGGTTTAAAACTATGAGGTCAGTCGTCACTAGCCCGAAGCATTGTCCTAAAAGCCGCTTTAAAGTGTCAGAATGTTAAGAAAAACTAAAGCAAAATACGAAATATTCACCATAACAATGAACGGATTTTTAACAAATGAAACAAAATTTAATCTTTGAAAAGCCCTCCCCAGCAGAATTCCGAACGAAGTACATTATAATCTGTACTTTGCTTCGAATAACCGTCTCTCATATCCTCGTAGTCACTTGTTGGTGTACGAGGGCATTTCGAAAAGTAAAGATACACCGTACCCCAGAGACAAAAAGTTTTGGCGAGCAAGTTGGCAACACAGGTGTTAACCTTGAACCGTTATCTTTCTCCTCGTGGTCGTTCGGCATTTCAACGTTCATTCTGGTTGGAGTAGGTAGTGTTTAAAATGGCTGCGCCGATTCAGAATCCCGCCAAATGCAAAGTGCGCTCCATCATACGTCTTCATGCAAAAGGTCAGCGGACATTCACAAAGATTTGTTTCTGTTTATGGGAACATATGAATCGACAAAATGTAACGAAATGGTGCCATTTCTGAGGGTAGGACCGATGTTCATGACGAACAAAGAACAGGTCGGCCATCTGTGATCTCTGATGCCCTTCTTCAGAGAACGCAGAAAGCAATTCGTGCGAATAGACGTCTCAAATTCAAAGAATTGCATCAGATCATACCGGAAGTGTCATTTACAACTCTTTGTGAAGTTGTGACTGTCAAGTTAGGGTACAGGAAATTGTGTGCGTTCTGGGTTCCAAAAATGTTTACGGAAGAACACAAAGAAAAGGATGGGCTTTGTACTCGACTTCCTCACGCGTTATGCAGAAGCAGGTGATGAGTTCCTTGATCACATTGTGACAGGTGATGAGACGTGGGTTTATCACCATACACCTGAATCCAAGCAACAATCAATGCAATGGAGCCATTCGAATTCACCAAAAGCCAAGAAATGCAAAACTTCGATTTCAGCGAAAAAAATCATGGCTTCTGTTTTTTGGGACAGACAAGGCATTCTTCTGTTAGAATTTATACCTCCCGGAACGACAATTAATTCTGCTGCATATTGCCAGACTTTGAAACGTCTTCGAAGGGCAATTCAAAACAAACGCAGGGGAATGCTGACAAATGAAGTCCGGTTGCTTCATGACAACTCTCGGCCTCACACAGCGCTTGTAACCAAAGCACTACTCAAACAATTCAAATGGGAAGTATTGGACCATTGCCATACAGCCCGGACCTTGCGCCCAGCGACTTCCATTTATTCCGTTACCTGAAGTCGCATCTTGGTGGAAAATCATTCCACGACGATGATGAGATCAAAGATGTTGAAATGTGGTTCCGACAACAGGTGGCAACCTTCTATGACTGTGGGATACAAAAGCTTGTACACAGACTTAACAAATGTTTGGATAACGGGGGTGATTATGTCGAAAAATAATAAATAATCCAGTTAATAAGATCTAATTGACGTTTTCTAACTCTATGTGTTTTTTAAGGAATGCGAGCCATTGTATCTTTACTTTTCGAAATGCCCTCGTACTTAAAATAGGCTTCAAAATTGTGGAAAGATGTCGCAGGGATATGGCGAAATTAGGAATTTGATCAATCCCTAAGGAATATGATCAACGTACATTTTTATTGCATTCACTACATTTTCATTGCACCCACCTTCTACAATAAGAATTATGATTGAAGATTGTGTCGCAAATATTGAAAGTTTGAGAAGCACTGACCTTGCCTGTGTCAGTGAAACGATGAAATAATATTGTCAAGAGTTTTAAAAAGTTTTAGCATGGTGCATTCGGAACAAAAAAGCAAAATTAGATACTTATATTGGTATTTAAAAAAAACGATATTTGCAGTAAAATTTCAAAAAAAAATTTCGTGAATATAATCAATAAAAAAGACTTATTCTTTGTTGAAACGCGTTTAATGGATTCTCGAGTTACAAAATAAGTTAATTTTTTACAAACACATCTCCTTTTATATTGTAGTTTGAATTGTGTGTTCACAAGAGCACTTCTTAAATCCTGGACCTTCAAATAAGGATAATTTTCCTGCAGATTTGGATTGATTTGAGGAATTTTTTCGAAAAATGTTGTAGTAGCTATTTGACGAGCGTTTCCAGGTAGCCTATCTTTTAAAATTCCAACTGAGAATTCCAATTTGGTATAAATTATTTTTTAATTGTAATACGATCCCCTGGTATTCCCATCTAAGAGACCTCTCTATCTTAGGTACATGCATCAAAACTGCGAAATTCACTAACACCTTTTAATTTCTTTAAAGAAACTTCTTTCATTTTTTCAGCTGATCTTTTCAGGAATTTGCTGCATTTTTCCTTTGATCATCAATGCTCTTTTTGGTCTAAATAGCATTGAATTTCAATTCATATCCTCCTTCTACTGTATTCCTAAATAATGCGTGCACCAGATTTTTACAAATGTCACATGAATGGACTTCGTAGATTCAATTTTACAAAAACACAACATGATTTATTGTCACTGACTGCTGCTTTCTCTTCTGATGAAAGTAACACTGCTGATGTTTTAACTGTTGAAGCAGAAGCTAAAAAAGAGTTCACTGGTCAGAATTGTTTTATTGTCGGGATAAAGGGATTGATTCAATTTTTGGTTTATCCTCTAAATTTTGAGCCTTATTGGAGAATAAATCGGCTGCCTATATATATATATATATATATATATTTAAATATAGCCAAAATACCTCACACTAATATAACCAAGCAAATATTCAAATCATATCAAACCTAGAGTACAACATCATATTCAAAATTTCAATGGCGAACAAAAATAATGAATATCAACGTTTTCAAGCGAAATTAAAATTGTATAAGATAAAAATTATAAAATATCCAAGTGCAACTCGGACTTAGACCGATAAGTGGTTAAACTAGTTGGTGGCGCCAACCTTCCCCTATTGCAATTGGTAAACTAATCTGAAATATCCAAATTCACAAAAATTAAAATTAAAAATTTAAATTTTAAAAAACTTTTCTTTAAAAATTTTAAAAATGTTTCTCTTTTAATACTTAAAAAAATTAAACTATTCGCATTGCATCTGAAAATATAACATAAAAATGTTAAAATGCAAAAACACCCTTAGTGCATAATAAAACAACCATAAAAAAATCAAAGAATATGCACCAATCCCTGAAATGTTGTATAGAATGAAAAACCTTAAAAGTTGAAAATTCAAAACAAGAGTTCGATCTATATATAATATATATATAAATATATATATATATAGATCGCCATTGAAGTATTACTCTTGATTTAAAAATTAATAGATCATTTGGGTGAAGTTGAAATATAGTAATCAATTCAAATTCTGGGTGATATTTTGAAGCTGAAACGCCGTTGTACTCTAAGGAGGCTTTTTGGTAAGTCTTTTGGTATTAAAATGTCATGATCTGTTTGATTAAGAAGCAGATCAAAGTCCTCTTCAGTAACAAGTTTTTCAAGTAATTCTTTAGAAATATGACTAAACTGGAGTTTTATTTTTGGTTCTGTTCCGAATAAAATTCTGTAATGGGATCATTTAATGATTCGAGGAAAAGAGGAATTCTTTTGGAATTGAACAAAGTAACAACCAATAGCCCAATTTTTTGTCATTTTTAATTATCCAAGAACATAACATAACTTCAATATTTTAATTTGATCACTCTACGGATCCTTTACTAGCTGGATGGACTACAGTTTACAATAATGCGCGTTGGCCACAGGCTTGTGATTCTGGAATAACAGCAGCTGTAAGCTCACGACCACTGTCGTTTTGTTGTATAAAAGAGCAACCTACTTCCAAAAAGATTTTTACTAGTTCAAATTCTACTTCGGACGATGCAATTCGTTGTGTAGTCTTGGTAGTTTATTCCACATTTGCACTTTCTATCTGGGGTCGAATGAAACTCAACTAAATCAATTTGGTAACGATGGTTGCCGTCACTAGATACACAATTGGGTAAACAATAATTCTTTTGTTTGGAAATTTTTTTTGGACAAACGTACCATGCACAGATTTCAAAACTCCTGACAATTGGATTGAAGTGGATATTATGCATTTCGATTTCAAAGTATACAGCATTTTACGTTTTCCTCCGTTACTAGTTAACTGATTCGTTTCCCGAAGTATCGGGTAAAAAACTTATCGTTCGTGCTATTTTTAAAACTGGATCTCGTATTCGGAATTTCTCTTCAAAATCAAAACTTTTTTAGCAACTACTTCCATAATATCGTATTTTTCCCCCATAGTAATACAGTTTATGTTCGTTTCAGTTGAAGTAGTGGTCATAATTGAAATTGTTCAATGATTGCTACAGCTTCTTTTATCCTTTTACGAGTCCACTAAGGATCTACTTTCTTTATCAATATAGTTAAATGAAAGTATTGCGACATTTTTGAACCATTTTTCAAATTCAAATTCGGTAAGATTTAGATTTTTTTTCTACATCTGAAAACATTTTTAATTAGGTAGGTATTTAAAAAAAACTAGAAATATCGAAAACAGTATTAAAACTGCACGCAACCTTCCTTGCGTAATATTTGAATACTGGGCGCACGGACGCCAGGGAAGAGTGGTAAAACAAGCGTAAAAAGAGCTGTGCATGCCCTGTATTGTTTATTTCAAACATTTCGCTAAGACAATTTCGGGATTTGATCGAATCACTCACTTTCTTTAGGGAAATAACCTTCAACAGAAGTTATTTTAACATCCTCCGTGAATTGATCATATCCCGTAGGGATTTGATCAAATTCCTAATTTCATTATTTCCCTGCAACACAGATATTCATTAGGCTTTCAAAATACGCTGGTGCTCAAAATTAAGAAAACTTTCATACTTGGTTGAATTTCATGAAAGGATTTGAATGAAATGTAAAAATACTGCTTCGAAATAAAGATGCAAATCTTGTGTGTCAAATACGTGTGATAGTGTGGAGCTAGTCGAGTAACTTAAATTTATTCCACGTATACCAAAATCCGCATTTCGTTCAACACAACTCGCTAAATTTCTTGGGGGGGGGGGTTAGTGATGGAATGAGGTGGCGAGCTGTGGGTAGGCCCGAGTCAGGTCAGTCTCAAATCCAGATTTGTAGAGAATTCAATTTAACGCCTAGAGCCGGGTTACATTACAGTAACAATTTCAGGATTCTGAATCTGTCGAGAAATCCTGAGCAAGGTCATTCAAGAGCCACGATGAAAAGAGAAAATCGCGATTTGTCCCTAAAAGAAAGGCATAATGGGTATACTAAAGGTTCTCGGCTTTCGTGCGTTGAATGCTGATACCGGAACCAGAGTTTAATGCCAGGGGGCAGGTTGTAAGAAAACCAGTTCATTCTCCTCTCAGTACTCAACAGGAGAGTCCATTTAAAGATGGTGCAAAGATCGTAGAGATTGGAGCATGAATCAATCTCTTCACTGATGAGTCCCGGTTCAGATTAATTATGGATTTTCGCCATACTTTTAAATGGAGAGAACCAGGGACCTTTTACCTGCCCTCCTATGCCCGAGAATTCGACTAATGGCAGGGGAGTCTTTTGATAGTCTAGGTAAGCATCAGGTTGGATGGCCGCACATCTCCATGCCTTTGAAAGGGATACTTGCAACTTTTGTGAGGTATAGGGATGAGGTCTTGAAACTCCGTTCGCCTTTTCATGGGTGCAGTTCGGCCCTGATATTATTTTAATACGTGACAACTCGAAGCCACATATAACTCATCTATTCGACGAATTTCTGGAAAGTGAGCATATTAGCCGGATGGGTTGGTCAATTTTCTACTCCTCATCCGCTTAGAGCATGCCTGGGATGTGCTGTGGGGAGGGCAATTGCAATTCGCAACCTCTCTCCGAGAACTGTGTAATACCTGAACTAGGAGATTAATTGCCACAGAAACTCATAAAATCCCTTGTTTTCGGTATGAAATCATGGTGCGAGGCCTGTGTATCTGTAAGAAGACCATATCCCCTTCAATAAATTTTTAGTTCTATTCTGCAACTGCTGCTTCATACTTTCATACTCCAATAAGTCTAATCCACGATCATGTGTGTGTGTATTGTAACTCTTGAATGATTATTTTTTTTTCATCATATCAAACCTATGTATATGCAAAATTTCATCAATCTGTCCAGTAGTTCTATAGATAAGAGAATTTTCAGATTTGATCTATTAACTTTTCACATCAGTATAGAATGCAACAAACGGTGCATATCTATTTCTTTAGTTTCTTAAACATACTTTTTAAGCGTGTCTGACCTTTGGTGGGGTTAGGTACTTGGTATTTACTCAATGTAATAAATTAAAATATTTAATCGAATGTATTACGAATTGCAAAATTTCATTCACCTCATACTATTACAGTAAATGCTTTTAGTGTTGAATCTGTAGAATTATATACATGTTTCGCAGTAAGAATAAATTATTTTAGTGCTCATTAAAAAAGATTTCTATTGATGTCTGGTACATAATCAGGTTAATATGTAATAAAACAAACCCGAGAAAACCGTGGAATGAAATCCTAATAAACTTGGGGAGATATATTAAAATTTTTAGTTTTTATTTGAAGATGTTTTAAAATTGTTTCTAAAACTTTGGAATAATTCATTGAAACACTCAATTTAAAACAAACTGCCGCAATTTTTTGTAACTATAAATAAATAAAGAACATATGTGTTAGTATTCCAAAAAATTTTAGGTAGTCTTGCTGAATTATTTAATTAAATTAAGCATTTATTAATCATTGCTTGAATTTTTTCTGTAGTTCTCACTTGAAACTTTTATTGTATGTTACTGCAGACTCTGTTTCAAACAATTCTCGAGACTCACGGTCCTACTCATTCAACATACAATATGATACTGATTGATGTCTTCCGTTGTCAAGAAAAGGGCCCTTCTACTTATTTAGACTGTGGAAACAAGCTCCTTTTGTGGCATGGATCTAGAATTACTAACTGGGTCGGTATTCTACAAAAAGGTTTGAAAATAGCCCCATCTGAGGCACCATCGGCAGGAGATTATTTTGGCAAAGGACTGTATTTTGCAGATGTTTGCAGTAAGAGTGCCAACTATTGTCAAGCAACTAAGAGAAACAATGAAGGACTTTTATTGCTGTGCGAGGTGAGTTTAGGTTATTTTATTGCAATATACAAGAAAATAATGGGATTCTACAGAATCATAAAAATCGAATTTTGTAATACACATTTCAATACACATTTTGTAATACACATACATCATTTCAGGCCAATGTAAACTAAATTTTAATATTCTCGCGGATTTTGTTTTCAAGTAAGTGAAATTTTAAATGGATACATATATCATTCAGCATTAAATTACGAAGTATATTGCGTTGTTCGAAATAAAAGCGATATTCCTTTTATAATTATTTTGAGGCATCTATGCTTATATTATGTATATTATGCTATATTACCATACACATCTATGCTGGCCACAGTTCATCATTCAGATACATGTAACCTTGTTTCTACAATGTCCCATCTACAAACAACTGTACACTTATCATTTTTGCAAATAGTTCTACCTACAAAAAAGCGTACCTCGATATTTTAACAATTTACTAAATATTGGCATATTGAAATAATCAGCGATAACTTATTAAAACTAAGTTTCAGTAAAAATAAGTAAAAACTAAAACAAATTACTAAAACCACGAAGTACAAACTTCGCACCAAAATGTTTTTAGCAAATCTAACAGTTAAACTTGCAATTATACAGTTATGTAAAGATTTCAGAGTACAATTAAATAGACCTTTCAACTTCTTCCCAGGTTTAAAAGGTCAATGTATACTCTTTTATCTGTCAAAGTGGGCGTGGCACATGAGCTGATTATTTTTAAGTCGTTTTGACATACTTTTAAGGGGGTTCACCCATGTGATGGCCTGTTTCAAGTATTTTTAGAAAATTGTTTTTATCAATAAGAAGAGAACTTTAAGTTTTACATCATTCATTTATATGTATTTTAAGAGTATGCATTTAAATGTTTAGTCAAAAATATCCTTATAGGACGTGTGTTTTAGCGCTTTGAACAAAACCCACCTTGAAAAAAATGGACGCTCACTTTCTCCACGATTTTGGCTGATTGACTTATCTGAAACAAAAAAACTAACGGCGTTTCAATCTATAGTTTTAAATGCACAGAATGGACAATACTCAATTGGAAATATAAAAATTGTATTTTTAGTACACCACTGAAGAAAGTTTCGAATTTCATGGGGTTTTCTTATGTTTTTTGTGGTGTATTGAACTGCAACCAGTTAGAGACTGGTAACTGTGACTGAGCGGAGGCATTTGTATATAAATACCACGCAACTGTTAGAATGTAGGAGAAATGAATCTGTATCTGTAGATATAAATGTGTTGTACTCTGCAGTAAGATCGTTATTAAACTAATTTGATAAGTAATGTGTGCATCTAATTATGTTTGAAACCCATAAACATAATATTTTTGAAATACAAAATGTAAATATTTTGAATTTTGGAATGATCTCGGTCCATTTGGTGAGTATATATGTGCTGAGTCTACTTTATAAATTTAAAGCCATTCGCGGTCAAACAGTTTTTGCGATATGATGGAGGAAAGTTTGAAATAAAAACAATTTTGAGAAAAACGCGTTTCAAGTCCAATAAAAATGAAAATTTTAACTTACCCTCAATCGGCGATGCCTGGTGGTGAAGACTAAAAGAAGTACGACGAAAAAATCAATAACTCTTTATAACGACTTCGAATTTTAACAAAATCACTTTGCCACTGTATTCTCGATATGTTGAAGCAATTTATGGAAAACGTTTTTTGATTTTTTTTTAACCAATTTTGAACCCTTTAGTTCATAAAATGTCAAATATGTTATATCGCTGGAAATCTCCCATTTGGAGATTTTAGAAATTTCAAAAAATCGACTGAGTACTGAGTTTTTGAAGATGTTTAGTCTATACTGATTCCCCGGTTTCGACCAACGCATCTAAGGGGACTGATTCTGCTTCATTGCTTAGAATTTACAGAGCTACTGTACGTTCATAATTGGACTATGCTTGTGGGGTATACGGCTCTGCTTGCCTTTCCCGAAAACAGCGCGACACGGTGCCTCAGCAGGCACTTCGTATTTGTTTTTGGAGCCTTTCTTGCGTCATCTATCGCTAGTTAGTCTATTACTTTGACCCATCTTTTGCAAAAATTTCTACCATGTTGTCCTTTAACTACTACCATTTATATCATATGTTCTCAACGTGGGCGATAACGCCCCCTTGTGGGCGTTTGAGGCTTTCAGGGGGGCAGTAAAATACTCAGAGAAAATTGGGGGGGGGCATTGAGATGGCACGGAGAAGCTTGGTAAGATTAACCAAATATAGTCTAAAAAAAGACTAAAAAAACACGTTGATTATAAACTTTATTGCTGTTTACCTTATGTTGATGAAAAACTTAAAGATGACATTACATTCAAACCTATATTAAATTGAATGATATAATGCATTTTAATTTCTGTGGTGCACGTGTTGTCTTTGTCTGTGAGCAGTAGGAAAAACGTTTCGTCCACTGCATTTCATTACGTATATTATCCAAGAAACATAATTAAATATGTTGAACAGGAATTAACGTGTGATTTTTTTTAAAGGTTGAAACTATCAATTTACAAAACAATATCCTATAAAATATCCAACCATATCCTGTCAAGCAACAATATCCTATCTATGACTAAAATATGCAATATTACACATTTTTAAATATATTTGTGGCATTTGCTTTTTCAGATTCGCAAGTAATAAAATTGGGGCTTTAGAAAAAAAATAAAATTAAAAAATATTTTCTGTTAGTAATAGAATATTTTTTTTTAAATTTAACTCTTGTTTTCACCATGTTTTATGTACGCTCTTATTTCTCTAGAATGGGAGGGGGCGGTATCAAAATATTCACTAGAAAAGGGAACGCCAGTTCAAAAAAGGTTGGGAATCTGTGATTTATATAATTGCATCTTCCACACCCTTTGCAGGAATCTCTTTGCGAACAAAAATCTTGACCGCCTGTACCAAAATTATCTCGCAAACATCCCTCCCCTTCGTTTGTATCCGTACACTCCTGGATGAAGCCGATATTTGTGCTTTTCCTGCCATTGTCTTTCTGTGAGCTCCTTTGCGTTATTAAAATTGCACTGATTTAACCCCTCCAAGATCGGCGAAAAGAGAAAGAAGCGTTTCTCCTGGCCCACATGTTTCGAGAGTATACACATGCTCGGGACCGGGCGAATTTCCCTGCTAAGCCTGATTTCATTTCAAAATTAAGGTAAAATCATAAATGCAATCAAATACGCTAAAATTTATATTTTACTTTTTTTTATAATATCTGAATATGCAGTACAAACATCTTCGCTATATTTAAAAAAACAATTGCGAATTTTAAAGAGTATGTTTTCATTTTAATAAAATAATTTAACACTTTTCGCCATGAGGATTAAATTCAAATAGACGCAAAAGTTACAAAATATTATCGGCCAAATATCAAACGATAAATTTACTCTCGCTAGACTTGATGCGGTTTTAACTGATAGAAATCTTTTAAATAACAGCTAATGTATTGTTTGTTTTTTTATTTTTAATTAATCCTTATGTTTTTTGCTTTCTTAGCATCACGTTAGTATTATGTTTTCTGGTCTTATGGTTGTGGCAGTTCTAAATGGTGCGATAGCAACGAAAAAGAATCATTTGTTCTTACTGAATTAAAAATGAGTCACAGTAAGAAGAAAAATTCTTTTTATCGTTAAAGATGCTTCATTGCATTTGTTCTGTGAAGATCTATTTCTTTTAAAATATCTTTTGAGTATTAGTAGATTGGTCATCGGGGCACTTGATCTCAGATGAGGTCTTAATCCCCTATCTGTGAGGCTGTTGTTGGGCATTAATGATTTAACGTATGTTTAATTGGGTAGTTTAAAGGTTAATAAAATAGTTTATAAAATTAAAAAGTTAAGATTGCGACCTTTAGATTAAAGAAAATAAAATTGCTAGAGTTGTTTATTGCTTGCGTTGGAGTGTGAAAAGCAGTGAATCTGTTGACCAAGGCTAACGAACGGGCAACTTGGTCATTGTGTATTTTGAGTATTAAAATTGAGTATTAAACTATTATTGTGAATGTCTGATGCCCAATAAATTAATAAGCTTTCCTTCTTTTCCAACTTAGTCAAAATATAAACAGAAATCCAGAGCGCAATAAATCTCAAACCCTTAAATGCCCGATTCCCTCGATAAATGTAAACAAGCGCAGTTGTTTACATTCATAAATGTCCCGGATCTAATTATAAAAAGCTTTCGGAGCCGAAAGCACATTGAAATTCAAAGTTTTGTTAAGCATTATTCGAAAAAAACGAACTTTAACCGCCAATTAGTGCCTTGTAAAGATTAATATAAAAACGTTCCCAAATCTGATTACACCGGTGTGATCATGGGCCTCTGAGAAGGGAAAGACACATGATACCGCGCAATCACATATGATACCGTGGGTCCTGGAGGGGAAAACACGGGATCACATATGTGATCATGGTACTGAGTCGCATCTCCTAATTCTGTCGCCAAAAGCCCTCGTGTAGCTGAACAGTGCGACGTTAATATTCACTCATTCCCCTATCCTTGAATTTTGAAGTCCTGAACTGACATCCATATTTATATCAGCAGTTATCTTTCGTATCGTTCTTGTTACTGATAACTTACCAGTTTTTACTCATTTTTCTCAAGCAAAAGATCATGAGTTCTTCATTTGCGGACTATATTTATACTATCAGTAACAAGTTACATTCCTGTCCCTCCTTTACAGCAGAACCTACTACTATTTGTGAGGGACCACTAACTACAGCAAAAAATATTAGGTGGGCTATTTATTCAAACTCACAAAGCGCTGAAAATTCTTCTGTTATACAACTCATAGTGCTCTTATATACGATATCTTACTATTGCGTTACAATCTCATTCGCATCGGATGAAAAATACTTTTGTTGAATTCCTTGTAATATGAGTATTCAGAGTAACGAGAAAACATACTATATTGAAGCTAAATGTTCCACCCAGGATCTCAATTCACTAAATGCTTCTCCAGACCTGAAACAAGCAGGTACACAGTTTAGCCGAGACCTTTGGAGTTCAAACTAGAATCTGCAAAGAGACAATTTTTTCAAAATTCCCTAACAATATCTCTTAGACCTGTGCAGGTAATCGAAAAAAAGATGTTCGTCTTTAGGTTAAGAATCGGAACTGCCATTTTACTTACCGGTACCTACTTTTGAATTAGCACTCCTGAGTGTTCATTTTGCCATGTTCCATTTGCTATAAGCCATATTTTACTTCAATGTCCGTTTTTTGGAGTTCATATCTTTTTTCCATTCGGTCCTCTTGGAACGTGCTTGAACTGAGGGGGAAAACACCCCCACCGGAACTTTTATTTGCTTTTTTATATTAAGATTTGACCGTATAATACAAGATTTTAATCATTTATTTCTCGTATTTCCCCTTGGTTTTAACAAGTATCATATTTTTTAAATTTGACACAAGTGACTTTTGCCAACAATTTCAGCTATTTCACGATAAGATTTTCTTTTTTTTTACATCCTTATACGAATTTTTTTCTTTCCATCGATACTGGTTTCTGTTCGACGAGCCATTTTTCAATTAAAAATTTGGCATGAAGTTCATATAACAAACTTAATCAAGCAAAATTAATCGTTGAAATGGTTTAAAATTACGCAAAATTAGATAAAAATAGCAGTTAAAAAGAAAATAGTTAGTGGTAGTTGAACATGTTTTTTCTTAAATGTATTCTCAATTTTTTTAGTCAAATCTGCATATGTTTATTTAAAATGTTTCTGAAACTTTTCAATTTAGAAGTTTTTCGTTGATTGTTCTTGTTTCGTTGATTTATACTTTAAATTTAACCATTTGGTTTGTGTAAAAATATAACCATGTTTGCACTTATCAGTGATGTGCTATCTACATTGAAAATTGAATTTACCGTGTAAAAGTGAGGTGAACTCTCAACTACTTGACCCACTGTATATTAGAAGTATGATGTTAAAGCAAATTTTTCTTAAATAACTTTAATACACTTATAAACCGTTCTTTAATACTCTAAAAATTTACATTCCTAAAAATAAATGTATAACTTGTATATATGTATTTTGTAGGTATCCTTAGGGAATCAACGGGAGTGTCAGGATTCTGATTCCACCTTCCCCCAATCCTTGCATCCCTCTTATAATAGCGTATTTGGCAAAGGAAGAGCTGCTCCAAGTAACTTTCAAACTGGAGTTTTATCGTAAGTTGGAATGGTTCAGGTTCTTCTAAATAAATTTCAATTTTTCCCCAACATATTACCGATGAGTTCATTTTGTTCTGCTTAGTAAAAAACTCATTTTCAGATTATTTGTTGTGTGCACAGATGTACTTAAGCTTCAAGTATCTTCAGCATTTTAATTTCCAAATAGGCATTTAAAAGATGTTGAACTTTTGTATATAAGCTGATAAAATCTAATAATGAAAATCAACTGTAACAATCCAAGGAAATAAAGTTTTCCGTTTTAAGATCTTTATCCAATGGAAAATCTTTGTGCTTAAATCTCTTATCTTCAGAAGCGAAATTTAATGATTCAATTATCTCAATTCTTTTTTATTGCAAATGATTCCGGATCTTAGATTTCTAAGAATTTTATTAATATATAATCCATGTTATGTCGTATTATAATTTGTATTGTTCATATTTGACTAATCAAAATGTATAAGTGACAGGAGATTATTTTTTTCACATTGCTTCTCTTACAACTGAGTCGCTTAAGGTATCCGACTGCTTGCGACAACTTTTTTTTAAAAAAGGAGGTATGGAGATTTTTTTTCTTTTGTTTTTAGATTCGATTAGTACATTTTAAGAAATATACTAAAATTAAGAGAAATTAGTACTAAAATGGAAAAAATTGGTAAAAACTTACATTAAATAACATAAACGCGGCCCCTATTCTGTACCAAAAGTTTAGGAACAGAATTTTCTTTTTTTCAATTCTGATGTGTTGCTATGTTATTCATTTTTGAAATGACCTTCATTGTAGAATATTTTCAATTTTACAAAGACTAGTGCACTTTATCTTAGTGATTGTATGAAATTGCTTTAAAAAAAACAGCGATTATGTTAACTTAAGATTGTAAATTTTGTAATAAAACAGTGATGAGTAAATCTGAAGGTTAAAACACTACAGAATATACACACATTTTAGTTAATTATTTTCAAAACTTTTTTAGCAAATCTCTGTCCCCGTTTGAGTATTTAAAAAAAATACACATTTTTATTAAAACGCGTTTTAAAGTACGACATCTTGCTTAAGTAATAGCGTCTGACTTTACTAAAATGCTTTTAGTTTTTGTTCTAGTGAACGGAAAATAATACACTCGGTATTTTAGAAAGCTAATAAGATGGCCTATAAAAAAAATCATAAAAAAAAATTGTCAGTTTTTGGCAAATTTCATGATTTTAGGGTAGTCGGATACTTGTATCTGGAACAATAAGATTACATGGATAAAACACCACGTCTAAACCCTGTTGAAATGTATTAATATTTTTAATGAGAGAGAACTTACCTTGGAAGAATAATGCAAAATGTGGTTTTACATTACTTTAGCTTGACAAATCCCTAGTTTTTAAAATCTACCTTGAAATCATCCGTTATACGATACTTAACACAGTGATTCTCAAACTGTCAATATTTGCGACTCAATATTCAAACATAATTTTCATCACGCCCCCTCCCCCCTCCATACAATAACAATGTAATAAATTCAATAATTCTGTACTTTGACGTTAAAGCTACAAAAATCTATGAATTAAAAATTAAAATAAATTATATGTTTTTTCGAAGTACGATCTTTTCTAAACCCTGCAATTCATAAAATTATTCCGAAGACTTTGAAATGCAATAAAAATACCTTGGCAATGATTATGAAGGATATTCTTATTTCAGAGGATTTGCTTTTTCATTCCTTTTCTCTCCATCTCTCCCCATTGCATCACATACGTACGCCCACATGGAAAACGGTGACGTTGGGGAGCGAATGACTTATTTTTTAATCGGCAATTTCGGGATTAATTCTAAACTGTACAAATTATCAAGATAAATGTTAATTTTTGTATATAATTTTATACATGACAAGCCCATGACGTCAATAGTAATTATTAAACTTGTTTTTAACTTAGTATAGCTGAATTATGAAAAACACATTTACACGGATATAATACTTATAAATGTATCAGTACTGCGCAATGTATGTTATATTTATGTCAGAATGCATTTTGTATTGTTTACTTTCAGTAAATTAATTTTTCAAATCTTTTGTTTTCGACATTTTAATATGTCCGCGTCCCCCTCCGAGAAGTTATCACGCCCCTTAGGTTGGCACGCCCCACAGTTTGAAAAACACTGACTTAACACTTAGACAAGATTTATGTATAACCGGAAAACTTAAAAATATTGCTTTTTATGATTAAATATAGTATTGTTATACTATAATAATTATTATTATACTCCGTTATTGTATTCCTTAGTCAGCACCATTCCTCAAAATTTAGAATTGAATTTGAATATTAAATAATTTTGTAGTTATAGATTAAAATGAAACACACTTACTTTAATTAAATGATATAGTTCATGCATTAACAATATAATCATTTTCTCTTTCCCACAGGTTTGATGCCAAGATTCCGGTTGGACCATTAGTGCAAGATGATTTTAGTTCAGCCTATTTACAATACAATGAATATGTAGTTTACAATGTAAACCAAGTGCGATTCAAATATCTTCTTAGAGTAAAATTTAATTTTAAAACTTGATATTTTATTGCAATGTTTACATCTTGAAAGTTTTAGCGGACTTTTTTACTATTTTTTATTTGATTTTTGTTTTTACCATAATAGAGCATATATTAATTTTACTTAAAATTCGGAGTTTCTGTGAAACTATCGTAAAATGTAACTATGCGATGGTTGGCTAAAATGTTTTTATAATGTTGCACATTCAAATTTGCTTTTAGTAATTTCCTTGCTTAAATAATCATGACTGTTATATTACTTTAACAGAAATGCAATTGTGTTGAAAAATGTTTCACATTCTTTTAAGCTCTCGTATGTAGATTTTATTGATGTCTTTGAATGTATAGCTAGCTCTTTGTCTGTTATAGATACTTCTTAATACCTAGTACTTATTTTTTGTACCAAATATTTTGTATCTAACTTTTTTTAGTCAATAATCTAAATATTTTTTTCAAGTTTATATATAAAAAGATTAATATGAATGTATTACATCAAATTTTGTTTAGATTCACCTGTGGCTATCAGCTTCGCTTTTATCTAATTTAAGTTTCTTCTCCTTTCTACTTCTATGAATATTTGAATGAAAGATGGAAATGTGTTGTATATCCCTTTCATCTTTTGAAGGTGAACTAAATTAATATACCTGTATTTGTTTAAAGCTATTTTTGATGAGTTTTAATTTTATAGTGTTTTTTTGCAAATGTCAATATTTTATTGTGTTTTCTGTATGCGTTGAATGGTTTCTTAAAGGCAGAAAAAATCATTTATTGTATAGTTTTTAAAATCTTATAAATTTCAACTTATACGTATACTCTGTACTGTGATTCGTTTCTTGTCCAAAACACTTTGATGTATTTAGAATAAAAACACATGAATAACGTTTTTCATCTTTCGAATAAAATTCAACATTAAACATTGTATTCACCGTTAACTGAACTGGCACTCAAAAGCAGAAAACCGGGATTTCACCCAAGTTCATTTCGCCGCGTCGCCGATTCATTCTCTATTCGCGGTTCAGGTTAAGAAGCGTGGGAATGTAAAAGTGCGGTGGTGTTAACACCCACAATCGTGAGAACAAAAGGGAACAAAGGCAAGCGGGTTATTGTGAATTTTCTGTGGGATATGCTATTCTGAGTATTTAAATTAACATAAATTGTAATAAAATCCTATCTGTGTATGTAAAGTGCACTATTTGAGGAATGCCATCCCATCCAAAGTAAATTTACGATTAAATAAGAACACAATTTATGTGTGGGAATAGAAGACTTACAGAATATTTAAATTAAAAACCAAATATTATTATACAAGAGACGAATTTTTTTTTTTTTTTTGCTTTTTGGAAGCATGCCATTTTTAGATTAATTGATACGCGTATCATTGATACGGCGGTTGAAATGCCCTCCCAAATACTGGTAATTTACCTTCGTATTTAAATGTTAATTTAAATGTTCTTTGCTTTGAAAAAAATACTTAAAATTTGAATTAGTTGATGTATGGACAAGTTCTACCGTAAAGCTTACTATGGGGGCACTGCAGTCATTGGTACTCTTTTTTTTTTTTCCTGCCAGTTTTAGCAAAATTACTATTGCTTTGAGCTAAAAATTTAACAAAGTATTTTGGAAAAGATACCAAAAAAAAATAATATAAAATCCTGAATCTGAGATCTATAGATTATTTTCTATCCATATAGTTCAAAAAATGTTTCAAAAACTTGCATTACAGGTTCGAAAAACTCGGTTGAATTTCGATTTTTCCCACATAACACCGGAAGTACGATTGGAAGTCATCTGTTTCGGCTCAATGTTGCTGTTTACAAAGTAGCAATTGTCCATATACACAAAGTTTTTTCCATCTTATCTTCAGATAAAAAAAATTAATGTAAATTCGAGAACTCGTTGAATCTACAGTGATATTTTCGGAAAACACAAACTTTCTAAAGAAAGTCGAATATCAGGAATACAATGTGTTACTACGCGGAGTTTTCCCGTGAGGAAGAATCATACCGCATATGGTTGTTACAAACCGGTTCATCTCAAGCTATGGCAATCAACCTTTAGCTAGAAATGAGAATTTGGCGATGAAAAATACCAGCCCCCGATTTAAAAGATTTCCCAAAATTTGCATGACAGTACTAAGAAAAAGTTTATTTGCATGAAAAATTCAAACGAGCTATTGTCAAAATTCATGACTATCAGATAGAAAAAAATTTCCACAAAAAGTACGGTATTTATGGATAATTAAATATCAAAATCGCTTCCATAAAGTGTGAACGACCTTCTATAGGCGTGGTGCCAGCCGGTATTGCCAAGCCACGTATGTTCTGGATTATTCTACTCCCCGCATGTCTGATGACTCGCACCCTGTTGTTAGAGTCAGACTGACATTAGACGTACAAATATCATGCCGAGAGTGAAGATGACAACGCTTCTTGTTTTGTTAGACGATAGACGAGCAAGACGGCTCACATGACGGGAAAAAGAGACGATTTTATCCTAATATCATTTATGTATATAAATATAATGTAAATAAAAATACCATAATTAAATTCGCAAGTTCATTTAAAATTTATTATCTTGTTCTAAAAGCCACCTGACATCTCGACAAATATTTATCAAAAGGGCAAATACAGAACATGACAAAATTCTGTAAATGAAGGAAAGGAAACAGCAGAATCAAAAGACACAGAATCTTTTCTTAGAAAAGATTGTAGTGTCTGGTTACCGTTGGAGGTAGATTATGGAATATTTGGCGCAACTCTCCACATCTTCGGGGGTGGGTTACTATTTTTTGAGGAGGAGATGGTTGACCGGTCGGGGTGGACAGAAAGAGAGAGTCCCTTAGTTATGGATCGCAACGGCGCTGAACTGAATTTGGTATTAAGGAAAACGAGTTTTGTTTCAGCCCGACGCACAGGGCTTGGATCGCGGTACTAAGAAGAGATAGGTTCTGTGGAGTCATTACGACGGATTAAGAGATAATTCTGTTGGCTGTTAACGCGAAGCAAGCCGTTGAGAAGCATTAAGAAAGTAATAGAGAAAAACATTACAAAGATTTTAAATTTTTAAAAATTCCTTGAAACATTTCTTGTATTTACTTTACAATTGATAGTAAACTCCATGGGAGAAAGAAAAATCAATTTATACCACTTAATTGTCGTAAATCCCAAATTTATCTGAAAAAAGGCAAGTTCTTAAGAAGATAAGATGAAACTGCAAAGTTTCAAACCGGTTTACCAGTAATTACTAGTATTAACAATGCTTCACATTAATTTTTTATAAAAGTCTTAATTAGAATATCGGTAACACGGAATTTTTTCAAAATTATTACTTAGGATGTCGATTTTGTGAAGTTCAAAAGAAAAACTTCCTTTTGTTGATGCTCATTAATTATATATTACTAAGACCTAATTTTTTTCCTGAAAATTTTCCTTTATCAAATACTTTAAAGATGTAAGGAAAGTGTAACTTGATAAGAGAAATTTACATTCTCCGTACATAGCTAAACTTTTTTAAAAAGTCATTTTAATTAGTTAATTTATTTCTTTTCGAAAGAATTTCTTTCCCCCCTTAATTGATAAAAATTACCTTGGGTACTAAAAAAAAACTCACGAAAGAATGTAATTTTCTTCCTTTCCATCTCGATGCATTTATTTTTAGAGATTAATTTTAAGATTTTAAGCCTTTATTTTATGTCAGTAAATCAACAATGTCTTTGTGGGTTTTATCCTGTTGTAATATAAAAGTATTCGAACTTTCTTAGAATTCCTGTGATAAAGCTATTATCAAGAAATCCTTTCATTGACAAAATTTTAAAGAAATTTTTTCTATACAGGAATTAAAAATTCTTTAATGTAAAATTTCACCCTTTTGTGAAGCAGAAACTTTTTAATGTTTTAAAATTAACTCAATGAATACTTTTTCTTTCAATTACAAAAACAAAGTTGTAAAGGGCCATCTCGTGAGGTTACTTTTTCAACTAACAATGGAGTAATTTTGAAAGTTTTACTTAAAGTTTAACACTCTGGCATCCCCTTACAGTGGAAACGTATTCTGTAGATTGCTTTTAAGATATGAGAGAGAGACGATGATGATTGTGTGTGTGTGGGAGGTAATAGATAATTGGTACTAGAAAAAGTTAGTAATTAGTGGTCAAGATATTGTTGCAAATATTAGTGGGAGAAAAGTAGACGTAGCATTAAATTATTTAAATAATAAACTTATTAAGGCATATGGAAAAAAAGATGACAAAACAAAGACAAATCCGCGTATATTCACAAAGAAAAACGAAGGCATTTCGGAAACTAGCCACCGTTTGAGCGTGGCGCTGGAAGTACGGTTCGGAGCGCCCTCAATCGAACGCACGAGCAATCTCTGGTTCAGTACGCTTCCAGTCAGCGATTGAGAGTGTCGTAGGGCCAAGAGTTTGCTAGCTATAACGTGACAAAATGTATGTGCTGCCATAGAAAATCCCACGAAATCTGAGGTGCGAGGAGTAACAAGATTTATTTGGGCCAAAAAACTGTCCGCAGTGGATGTCCATCGTGAACTGTGTTCCGTATACGTGCTAAACATAATCTTTGGCGTTTGAGTTCATAAAATTAGGAGTGAAGGTGTAGTGCGTCAATGGACACGCTTTTTCAAGGACGGCAGTACAAACGTCTGCGAGGATTCACGGAGTGAAAGGTGGTCTGTAGTGAGTGCTAATCTCATAAAAAAAATCAATGAAAAAATTCGTTTGCTCCGTAATTTCACAATCTGAAAAAGTAGTTTGGAAAACAGCATTTCGCTAACTACGAGGAACGCGTAAAAACGCTGTGACACATTGGTTCAAATCGCACTTGACCGCTTTTTATACAGAAGGAATTGGTAAAACGGTATGACAAGTGCTTGAATAATGGGGGAGACTATGTTGAAAAATAGGGGAGAGTTGTACCTTTGATATGTAAATAATTTTTTTTTCTGTCTGTTCTGGTTTATTTTTTACAGCGATTCAGCCCTCGTATTATAATATATTATTTACAGTAATGTAAATCGTACTCGTTATAAACCAGCTTTACAGCGTTCCAGAAATAGCTGTCTAAGCGATTCCACTACCAGGAACTCAGACATGTTAAGTCACTCTTATCGTATTGATTGCACACGATTAAACTCTCTTCTAAGCTGACTCGACCTTTAATTCAAAAGTCCTTTATGCAGACTCGTGGAAATTTCTGGAAGAAAAAGCACCCTAGAGCTTTCTCAGTGATTTCTTGACGATAACGTATTTTTCACCAAATTTGTCTCTAAGGGGGATAAAAATGCCAATATGGTCACAGCTTTTATGGTTGCCACATTTCTATTTTTCAAGTCCACGCTAAAAAGCGAACTTTGCGAGCTAAACCCTACCTTTTTTTCCCAAAAGGAGAGCAACACTATCAGAGAAAAAACACGTTATAACGGTTCTATCCGTGCTCGTTTTTAATAATAATCTTCTTGGGGAATTTCTGGTCTTAAAAAATTATTTTATTATAAAACTCCTCCTCGAAGAAGACGTGATTATGTAAATTAGGACTATTATATGTAGTCTGGGCTTCCAGGTTAGAGATAGGATAGTTTGCTAGCGGAGTAGTGATTAATTAAATCAAATCTTAATCACTGATATTTAATATTTGAATTACTTAGGGCGATGATCTGTCACTGGAGATTGACTTCTTGAGTGAGTGAATATTAACGTCGCACTGTTATAGCTACACGAGGGCTTTTGGCGACGGACCTCGAAATTTTGAACCATGGTCAAGTGACGAGGACGACACTTGATCTGGCACCCCCAACTACCGCACCATACCAACGGGAGGACATTTGAGCTCTCGACAGATTTAACGTGCATCGCTCTGCTACACGGCGGGTCTTTAGTGGTACTGGGCTCGAACTCATGATATGCCTGCCATGATCCGATACATTGACCACTTGGCTACCACGCCCACGAAATGGACTTCTTAGCTATATAAACTAGATTCAGAGCCATTGCCTTTAGTAAGTCTTCTCATATTTCGCGTACCTCGTTAATTGTCTGCATACTTATTAATCGGGTGCATCTCTTCGGCTTGATCGATTGCATTTGAGTTGTGGTTAATATTGTGATTAAATTAGATTGTTCTTGATGTATGGCTAATTTTCCTTCCAATCCTCCTACAGCTTTAAACGCGCCAGTAAAATCTTTACAACGTATGGCATGTCTCAATATTCATCATTTGAAAATTAATTGATTAGTACTTCGTTGCCTCGGTATCCTGCTTTTTTTATGGCTTTGATAGTGAAGTCCACTTTGGAATGTTCACTGATAAATCCTTTTGAACATCGGATCCAAAACCTTAAAATAAACCAGAAAGCTTCTGCCTTTTTGTGGGAGCTACAGTTTTAAGTATCTACAAATATTTCAGATAAGTTACTTTTTGATTACTTAAGTATTAATTGACGTAAAAAAATTGTGACATCATAATTTGAATTTGTACATGTATTCTGGTGTGTTGCGTCATGGCAATTACTCATGTTGTAAGATAGAGTTGGATGTCATAATTCTCTAGATTAGGGTACTTCCGGATTTTGATAGTGAGACTTTCTGAAGACCATTACAAAGTTCATAAATTTTTAACACATTTTCTTAGTCAAATTCAGTGAAAAGTATTTTTTTTCTGAGAATAAACTGCACAGATCAAATGGCTTTATGTTTAGCCTAGATTCAAGTAAAATAATTATTAATAAAGATTTATTATTGCTTTAAGGTCTTGGCAAAAGAATTAATTCTATGTTTGCACCTTTGAAGGAGGCCATGGTAGCCTAGTGGCCATGGTTACGGACGTGGTCAGAATGTATTGAGTTCGAACCTAGTGCCGCTAGTGTAGAGGGGGACTGATGCACATTAAATCTTCCGTGGCTCAATGTCCGTCTTTTAGTATGATGTGGTCACTCAGGTCTCAGCTCAGGTATCATCCTCGCCACTTTAACATGATTTAAATTTACGGGATTTGTTGGCAATAGCCCTTATGCTGCTTAATCGTGCGACGTTAATGCACAATCACTCTCGACCTTTGCAAGTGTTATTAATAAGCCTTCATTTATTTTCTCATCGGATAATTTCACACGTTTTTCGATAAACCATAAATTATTTAAAAATGAACTATAGACATAATTTAATCAGCGGTGTTATTTACAGGCACATCTTCAATCAGAAGGTTAGTTTCATTCTTCTCGGTGATATATTTTCAGCCACAACTTACGTGCCTGTATTTGTTCTTGTAACTCATTTCCTGCAGTCCGAAATTCAATGTTAAGCTTTGTTAAAACTGCGCAATCTAAAAACATGATTTTGAATTCGCTGCGAATTTTATTTTCCATTCGATACATTTACAGGTTTTTTTAGTCATTTATCTTTTCTCCACATCCCTTTCAATCTCCAAAAACAATATTTTTTTGGGTTGTAGTAATCATTTAAAACCATTTTAAAAACCATTTTTCTCAAAGTTACAGTGGGAATGCATTAAAGTAAAAAAAAAGAATTTTTTGTGTTTTATAAGAACCCGAAGTTTTTTTTTGTTGAGAAATTACATGATTTCACTAATATTTAAGATGCTATATTCCTTTTTCATAAATGAGTAATCTTCTGAATGATTTTGACTATCAAATATATGAGTATAGGACAGCAAATATTTTTGTTAGCTATCTATATTTTCAGAAAACTATCTTATACACATGTAAGGTTCATGTAGTACAAAAAGCGAATATTTCAAAACAATGTCTAAGTTGCTTAAGAGATGAGTATTATGAATAATATTTGGTATCAGACTACGTGCGACAAGTATTTTTTTTAAAAAAAATGAAGGTATGGGGAAATTTTTGTTTTTAGATATGTTTAGTACATTTTAAGAAAAAATATGCTAAAATAAAAAAGAGAAAAAGAAATTATTACTAAAATAAGAAGAAATTGGTAAAAACTTACAAAAAAAAATAACATAAAAGCGATCCATTCTGTACCAAACGTTTATGAACAAATTTTCAATTTTTTAATTCTGTTGTGTTGCTATGTTATTTCTTTTTGAAATGACCTTCAGGATAAGAGATATTTTAATTTTTACAAAAACCAGAGCACTTTATCTCAGTTATTATATGAAATTGCTTTCAATTTCAGAAACAGTGAACAAGAACTGTAAATTTTGAAATAAAACAGTGATTGATAAATCCGAAGGTTAAAATACTTCTACTATTATACAGCAGATACACAAATAAATTCAGTTAATTATTTTCAAAACGTTTTTAGCGATCGCTGGCCCCGCTTGAGCATTTTCAAAAAAACACACATTTTGAGTAAAACACGTTTTAAAGAATGATTCTCTCTCTCTCTCTCCATCTGCTTTTACTAAAACACTTGCAGTTTTTGTTCTAGAGAACGGAAAATAATAAGCTTGGTATTTTTATAAAGCTAATAAGATGGCCTATAAAATAAAATCATGAAAAATTTTCAATATTTGGCAAAATTCACAATTTTAGGGTAGTCGGATTCCTTAATCAGAGATCAGGACACGTTTTTATATTTCTTTACGGGAATGTTAAATAAAACCAACTTGGTTCAAGCGTAATTAGTTATTTACATCACTTTTCAGTTTTTCCGTTTCTAATTAAGATTCACATTGAATTGATTGATTGATTGATTGCTTATAAGCATAACACTACGAAAAGATATGAAAGCTATTTATAGTTATTTTGAACCACAAACGGGAGATGAGTATGACATTTAAGCTGCTCCCCCATTCCACGGCACTAACGCCGGTATTCACCGTCAGCCTGACCCAGCGATGATACCTGCGGTTAAGTAATCGGCAGTCAAGGTAAAACTAACCCCAGGTTAGAACTTCTATTCACCACTGTTTTTCGACCTCAGGTTACTTGACTGCGGGTTTCCTAACCTGGGGTTACTGGTCAATTCTCATTGGTCGAAGTAAACCCTGTGACTTCGGCTGATTTCTCCGTGATCTGAACTAAACATCTGTCGGAACAGTTGCATATTCTTCTTTTTCAATGTTTATTCTTCAAAATGAATACTTTCAAAGTTTATTTTATGCAATTTAGAAAGGGAACACTTGCATGTTAAAGAAACTTGCGGTTAGTTGTTTAAAAAAAACCGAAGCATATAGTGAAATAGCACGGCAATTTAGTGACATTGACGGGGTGATGAATCCACGAACGACAAAACAATTCCATCATGTTATGGAAATTTTAAAAAAATTTATCAAAAAAACAGCGTTTTTGTCAAGAAAGGAGAAAAATAAGGTGTTGTGAAATATCGTAAGAAATGGAATTTTAACGGACTTTGAGACCGTCCATTTCTTTACATACATTATTCCTTGTTTCTTAATATCCTCTCTCTTCTGGATAATGTAGAATACTTTGAATAACGTAGCTGCGAAATTGGGCAAATTTTTTAAAAAAATCATCATAAGAGTTGAAAGAAAAATCCGAACTTAAACAACTTCAAAACTGTAAACACTCGAAAAATCGCATACTGCACATGCGTGGTTAAAACTAACTTGGCTGGTTAGAATTTGCTCTAACCTGACCCGGAGTTAAGTTATTAACTTGCGATGGTGAATCGCACTTTTGGCGAAACCCAGGTTTCCTTCCTCTAAACGGTGGTCAGGTTAGTGTTGAATACGGGCATAAGCCTCCATTGATTTAGCGCGCATCATCCCCTCTACACGGTGGGTCTTTCGAGATACCAGAACTCGAACCCATGATTTGGAAAACGCAATGCTCTAGTCGCAAGTTTTCGACCACAATCAATCGGACTCCGCAGCCAGAATATCGATGTAGGAGAGAGGGAAAAAATATATCTTTGTGAGAATACCAATATCAAGTATTAATGTACGAGAGGTGTGACACAAAAATAACGAGACTGGTCCAAATAAATCATTCTCTAATTACAGAATCAGTTTCCTGTGACATTATCACCTTTTAAGTAGTCCCATTCAACATCCACACACTTACGCATTTAGTGCTGTCATTCTTACGCATTTGGTGCTGGTAACAGTTCTGGAACGAGGTTTTTGGAAGGCCCTTCCGGAGATTCTCCGTTTGTGTCTGACCCTCTTTAACTGAGGTAAAATGGGCCCCTTTAAGCAAGATTTAACTGCAGGGAATTAAAAAAAGTTGCATGGGGCCAAATAAAGTCAATAAAAACGATGCCTCATCCCAATAATGTATTTGTTGATCAGAAACTGCTTAATAGACAGGGCTGTGTGAGCGGGTGCATTGTCTTGGTACTGTAGCCATGCATCACTCCCCAACTGTGGCCGTTCTTTCCTATTTTAATTCACAAGAAGTCTTTTTAGTACTTCAATGCAAGTGTTGATTAACAGTCTGACCACTGGGACCACTTAGTCGTTACAATTCCATTGATGTCGATCAATGCTTTTAATTTTCATTTTGACATGCTTGCTTTTTTTAGCTTTGGGGAACCTAGACTCTTTTTTTTTCCCCCATCGACTGGAGATTAATTTTTCTGGGTCACATGTAAAAATCCATATCTCATCACATGTTATAATAAATTTCAATAAATTTGGTTCATTTGTAATGCGTTCTAACATACGTCTTTACGGCACTGTTTTTCGTCATTGTACATTACACAAATCTTCCTCGTGTGTAATTCATCAGTTAAAATTCGTCCAACAGCTTTCCTATCAAAGTTAACCAACTCCTCCATTGCACGAACACTTATTCTTCGGTCACTGATTTTCAATCACATCACTCATTTTAGCAAGGTTTTGATCTATAATCACTAAACTTGGGAGCCCCAACACGTTCATTATCTGTTACACTGCCCCTTCCCTCTGAAAACCGCTTAAGCCATTCAAACACACATTCACAAAACAAAGTTTCATCTCCATATGCCACGGTTAAGATTTCAAATGTTTCCGTGGCTGATTTCTTCACAAGAAACTGGACTTTGATTCAATGTTCGTTTTTTACATAAGAGATTTTTCCGGTGGAATGCAGTCATACATGTTCATTTAATGGCGCAGCTCTTCCAATTTGCGTGATTGGCAAAGATGAAATTGGCCGTATGGATAGAGGTGTGTGGGTTGATGTCACTAAAACAGTTGTTGTCAATTCCATTCTTTTTAGAAGCTACACACTTAGTCTCGTTATGTTTGTGCCACGCCTTGTACATTCCTGACTCTTAAAATTTACATTGAACCAAATTGTTTTATAAATTTTGCCATAAGTTATTCATTTAGAAAATGTTTATCGTTGCATGATCGAATAACAAATTTCCGTTATTTATTTAATTAATCAAACTATTATGCTGAATAAATAAATGATTTTTAAACATTTTCTTTTTTTTTTCAGTTTTCAGTAGCCAGCTGGGTGGCGGTTGTTTGTCGCTGGCCTTCTACACCCAAGGTTGCGGGTTCGACTCCGTCCCATGTCAGTGAATTTTCTTGATGCAGAAAATCGACAGCGGCCATGTCGTATGATTGTACGGCATGTGAAAGATCCTTAGAGTGTCTGTTTGGCTTGGGTGGGTGAGTGAGTGAATATTAACGTCACACTGTTCAGCTACACTCTGTTTGGCTTGGATGTTCTGGACAAAATTAAATCCTAGTACAAAGTTCGCATCGCCAAGAGTTCAGGTTCCTCCCTCTGTGGAGGAAACTGGGCGTCAGAATTGCTTGCTGTAATTGGTATCGCCTATATGGTGTAGCGCTAAAAAGTGATACCAGCTCCTGGGGAATGTACTAGGTCTGCAAAGGTTTAAAATACCAATGCGCAGCCCCATTGAAAAAAAAGTTTTCAAGAAGATTGAAAAATTTGCCGTGAATTCACAATAAAGTTGAACATAAACTTTATCACTTATAAGTATGTTTATGTATTAACAAAGTTTTTGTTACAATAAGGACACTTTTATTCTAAAACAATTTTTCCTGTTATACATTGTCTTTTGTTATTAAATTGTATAATATACTTTAAAGTAATATAATTAAGTAACATTTTAGAATTGTATCTTTTCATTCGAATTGCATTTCAGTCACTTTATTTATCTACTCTTATAAATTTAATTTTTTAAAAAAAACTAGAAAATAATATTTTTTAAAAAAGATTTGTAATGAAAAATATCTAAATAAAGTTTCTTGCACAGATCGCGTTTGTCCGTCGTTTATTTACATTCTTCCCATTTTATTTGTGGTAAATAATGAAATATATTATTTAGAATTTAAACATATGAAGATCACTAAACTAATTTTCACAAGTAATGATCCATGTTTCTAAAGCAGCATCTAAAGTCTTATGTCCCATTGATATCTTATAATGATATAAATTCCTTGAATAGAGTTTTCTTAGTGCATTATACGACAATTCAATAGAAGTAATGAACATTAATCCATTACAAATATGGTCACGAAAAACTCTCGAGTTTTAATGTGCTCTATTCATGTACAATTCTAAAGGAATCAAATACTCTAGAAAATTGGATTCAATAGATGAGTTCTAGGGAATATCTAATCTACAAATATATATAAGCCTGAATCTCCTGAATAAATACTATGCAATAAGTTCCTGAAAATTTATACTTTGAATTAAAGAAAACATGAATGCAACTCATTAGAAATTTCAGCATGCCTATTGTTGTTGATAATTATACTATCTAATGATATTTGTAAAATTTGGAGAATCCCATACGATCCTTACAAATCAACACTAATTGAAATATGTTTGTCTGGTAACATGTTGATAAGATTTTCAGAAAAGAAAAGGAGACTTTACACTCAAAAGCTGAAGATTTCAAAACTCATTAGTACCAGTAAAATGGTGTCTTTAAATACCTTTTATATTTATAGCTCTGGATTTTTGTCATAAAACATTTACAACTTATGTTTGAAGTAAAATATATTGTTAAATTGCAATCTGAGTAAAACATTTCATTTAATTCTTCAACATAAACTATTATTATTGAAACTAATAGAAATACAGGGTGGGCCAGGCAAACTTCCTCTTTTGAACATGTTCCAGTGATGTTCGTAGAGAGGGGAGGGGCGTGGTTAAGGGTTCGGTTGAACGAGTGGAGTGGGATATTTGTGTTCCTACCCATCTCAGTCTCAAACATGCTGCGGTAGAGGCAGCAGCGCGCTTTTGCCGAGGAGGCGTATTTCTTCAAGTAAATGATTAGAAAATCAATGAAAAAGGATCATTTATTTAACAGAAAAAGGCAAAAGAACGGTGGATTTAATACCCTGCTGAACCTCCTCAAGCGTGAATGCACGATGCGATACGGGCATTGAGGCATACAAGTTCTGTCTTGAGACATTTCGTACCATATTTGCTGTAACCTTGCCTCTAGTTCGTGCAAACTCGTGAGATGCCAAACTCGCCATCCCAAATGATCCCAGACAGGCTTAATTGGAGGCAAATATGGGGATCGGGCAGGTCAAGGAAGGGTAGTAACAGTGCGGAGAGTCTTGTGACACCCTTGCAGTGTGAGGCCGAGCATTGTCTTGTTGAAAAATTACTCCTGGGAGCCGTTGCATGAGTGACAACACAAGTGGCTTCAGGATGTCATGGACATACCGCTGGGCTGTCATGGTGCCACGGATCAATACTAAGGTTGGCCGTGTATTGTAGGCAATGGCACCCCATACCATCACACCAGCTGTGGGAGCGGTGTGTCGCTGTAAAGCAAAGGCAGGATTGAAGCGTTCACCACGGGGCCTCCACACACGAACACGATTGTCGTCACTCCTGAAATTGAATCTGGATTCATCACTAAATACGACCTGGTTCCATTCCTCAGCAGTCCAGTCTCCTCGTGCGCGGCACCACTCCAAACGGAGGCGTCGATGTGTGGGCGTCAAGGGCATCACACGTAATGGGCGCCGAGATTCCAAATGTCCTTCAGCCAGGCTCCTTCGTATAGTTCGAGAAGACACAGGGACCCTAGTGAAGGGGTTGCCTGTGCCTGGAGGGCAACCGATGAAGCAGTTGGCTGTACGTGTGCATTTCTTATGATGTGGCGGTTTTCTTGGCGACTGGTCTGTCGAAAGCGTCCTGAGCCTGGTCCTCGTGTAAATGACATCTCTCGGATCCACTGGTCCGAACACCTCCTCAGAACACAATCAGAGCGGCCTAATTGACGAGATACTCGCTTAGCTGACCACACAACTTCCATCATGTCGATGATTCTCCTCCTCTTAAACTGTGACAGCTGCTCATGTTGTCTTCGAAAACGGCGTAATGGCATGTCTACCTCAGTTCTTCCTTTGTAAACGATTTAGCACACTCAAACCAGATTTGGTTACCCGTTTTATACTTCACGGAGAAAAACGTTAAACGCCTCTACCGGCTTTACATAATGCGCAATCACGCTGCATTTCTAATGATTTGCATATCTCCTCGGCATGTACCTTCATGCCAAGTTTCGTTACGATCCCGCAATTATTTCTTGGTGCGCTAATTCTTTTGTCCATGAGTGTATTTATTTTTTCTTTTCCGGCTTGACCGTGGTAGCCTAGTGGTTATGGTTACGAACTCGAGGCTGACATGTCGAGGGTTCCTGATGCCACTGATGAATTGCCGTGCAGCACGGTTGATGCACGATAAATCTCTCGAGATGGCGTGGTGTGGCAGTTTGGAGAGGAGTGGTGTCAGCATAGGTTTCGTCCTCGTCACTTGACCGAAGTTCAAAATTAAAAGATCCGTCGGCCATAGCCCTCGTATTGCTTTATAGTGCGACGTTAATGTAACTCTAACTTATTCACCTTTTCTAAGACTAAGCTAAAACACGTAGTGCATATCTCTAACAAAATATGTGTAATACAAATTAGCCCTTTCAAACACACATTTTATTTTTACTTAGAAGATAAAATTTGATGATGTTGAAACAAATATAAAATATACTTTTAAAATACCCACTAAATCTTTTCTAGACAAGCAATATCTTTTTATAATACACCAGAGGGAAATAAAGACGATATATATTAGGGATAAAGGAAAAATACCGGGGTCTATGCCCGTTCCTTCAATATTATTTTTCCTTCAACACAAAGACGTCATTCTCAGGAATAGTTAAGCTTCTTTCATATTCTTGCAGACTTTTCTATTGATTTTGGAACGATTTGCTCTTCATATCAGAGAAGGGTTTTCTTAACAATTCCCTACGTAATGAGGTGTATTTTAACAGGGCTCCCACCCCCTTTAGTGTAAAAAAAGTAACCTTTTTTTCTTGAGAAAAAGAATACAAAATATTTTCAAGATATTAGGTACTGTAAACTTTTGGGATTTAGCTGGATTTTTCAAATTTGTTATTTTTTTCTGGGTGGAAGTCCTCAAGGATATAGTTACAAACATTTATTATTTTTTCAAAGAAAGAAAAAAATGTGAAGGGAATATCTGTATCTTTTCGTAATAAAAAGAGACATCGAAAAGAGTATTCGAAAACCAGAGGAATTTTTTTAAGACTTTGAATGAGTAATTTTAAAAACCACGTATGTACTTTTACCTTTATCATAACTGCAGTTAAACCTGCTTATATGCACTCTTTTTATGTGCTTTTGTGTGCGACTTTTTACAAGAGGTTTTTTATGTGGTACTTAAAAAAAAAGTTCACAAACTGTCCTATTTATGAATAAAAATAAATAATTTTTATACACTTTGTTTAGATATGCAAGGCCATACAGAGGTAACACCTTGGGAAGAATTGGAAAAGCATATACACTCATGTACAAAATGAAGGTCCCAAACATCTTTTTCGACATTATTTAAAATTGCCTCCAGTAAAACTATAAAAATTGTATTTGAAATATTTTGAAGAACGAATAGTACAATATTCAGTTTAGGAAAAGACGTTGTTTAGCGTTAGTTTTTGCGAAACTACTGGATTGAGACAATTTAAGCATATGGGATCATATGGGGTTTTACCTGCAGTTTTGTGAATATAGCATAAAAACAAACATATATTAGCCTTTCTGCAGTGAAAATGACTTCTCATAATCGTTTAGATCAGTTATTCTCAAAGTGGTCTATATAGACCCCCAGAGGTCTATGACGATATCCAAGGGGTCTACGTAACACTAAAATTAATTTAGGGATCCATGAGGTGTAAATGGGAGTCTATGATAGTGGCTCTCATTAAACTACACTGGTGTCCAAAAGTTAAGCATAATTGATAATTATGTGAATAAAGAAGGAACTGTAAATCAGAATGGCGGGAAACGTGATATGCGAGTGTAAAATGGTTATAAAATAAGGAAACAAATCAAAAGAATGATAATAATTAATTTTATTATCCAAAGTAGCAGTTTGAAAGAAAACTGAGCATAGCAAGATTCACACTTTAAAGAAAAAATGAAAGAAAACAATAAATAAAATACTGATGCTGCAGTTTACTAAGGCGTGTGGTCACCTCTGACAACCAGGCACGCTGCACAGCGATTTGCCATACTTGCTATGAGAGGATGAATGAGTTGTGGGCTCAAACGGTTCCAAGCTTCTTGGAGAGCTCTTTTCAGCTCTGCAACGGAGCTTGGTGGGTGCGAAAGGGCTGCAACTTGTCTCCCGAGCATATCCCATACATGCTCGATAGGATTTAAATCAGGGGAGTTCGCAGGCCACGACATGCGCTGGATGTTTTCCGTTTCAAGGAAGTCATCAATCAGCACTGCTCGGTGACATGGCGCATTATCATCCATGAATATGAAGTCAGGACCGACAGCACCTCGAAACAAGCGAACATAAGGCTCAAGAACTTCGTCTCTGTATCTTTGAGCAGTCACAGACCCCGTGTCAAAGAAATGGAGGTCTGTGCGGCCGTCCATCATGATGCCTGCCCATACCATTACTCCCCTTGATAGAAAATGATGTCTTTCCGTTATGTTTCTTGGTTCAAAACGTGTTCCACGTAATCTCTGTATCGTTACCCGCCGAGAATCACTACTCAGTCTAAACCGGGACTCGTCACTGAACATCACATTGGCCCACCTCCCACACTCCAATGTTGATGTTTCAAACTCCAGTTCAAACGAGCACGTTTGTGTGCAGACGGGAGGGGAATGCAAACTGCTGGTCTTCTGGCATACAGGCCAGCATGATTGAGTCTTCTGTAAACAGTTTGTTTCGAAATTCGAATTCCTGTGGCGACTGTGAGCGCCAAACTCAGTGCTCTGGCAGTACTGCCCCTCTGACGTCGTGCACTTATTACCAGATATCGGTCTTGGCGAGGGGTTGTGACTCTTGGTCGACCTGATACTGGTTGTCGGGTAACATCTCCCGTTCTTTGAAACCTCTGCCACAGTCTTGAGATCACAGACTGGTCCACATTCAGAATTCGAGACACTTCGGTTTGTGATCGTGAGGATTCCAGCATTCCAACGATTCTTCCTTTCGTAAACATGTCCAATTGGCGTCTTTGTGCCATCATTCACCTTGTTTGGTGGTTAACAACGTTCCTTCGCACAGCAGTTGCACGAAACTTGTCTGAACTGCCTATGCTGTGTGAATCGGTTTCTCCGCGTTCCGACATGCGCCGGTGTTTCGCGCAGGACGTAGTCGACTGAAAAGTTTTGTATAAACCCAATGTTTCTTCTTCACCCAATTAATATCCGCAAGAAATTTGGATAATTTTAAGAATATTTACTCCGTGTTTTTCGCATTTTACGATTTATGCTTAACTTTTGGACACCAGTGTAGATTGTGACTTTAATTTTAAAAGAAAATTTGTAATCAAGTAAAAATTAACAAACTAATTAACATATTTACTTACTAAATTTAATGAGGTTAAATTGAATTTCAGTGACAGCATAAATTTTATTAAAACAAGAACCATTTCAGCTTTTCTTTCCTGAGTTAAGCTAAAGTAGTATAATACTGGAGGTCCCGAATTTTCTAAATTTGTCACAGACAATCTGTCAGAACGTTTTAACCTACGTTCAACATTTAAATCCTTTTTATTCGGATTTTGAAACCAAACTTGCTTTGACTATGGCAATACCACAGTAGGCAATTAATTTATATCGTTATATTGAAAAAAAATGTCACATTACAACAGAAACTGATCGTAATAAGCACTAACGAAGATCTTAATGCTTAGAAACGGATGCCAGTAATTTTGGTTTTAAAAAGTCAAACCTGTTATTTATTCCGACTTATGGAATATCGTGAGGAAGATTTCCATTGCTTTTCCTAGTGTGAAGGAGCTTCGGCGTGGTTGCCAATCTCAAAAAAAAAAAATAAGTAAATAATAAAAAAAAAACCTGGATACTACTCACAGAGGAGATTTAAGGTTAAACCAGACAGGATTGATACCAAATGTTGAAAATTTGATACTGTAGTGCTAGAGATTCATCCCTTCCATTAAAATAAATTGTTTGTTGTTTAGTTAGTTTATTTAACAGTTTTATTTATTCATTAACTTTTAATTTATTAACATATACTTTTTAATTTTAAACACTCTACATTATTACAGTTAGAAATTTAATTCTTTTAAAGTAGGAGTAGTAGGACTAACTGTCAAAAAGACATTTAAGTTGATAAATTTGCAAAAATTTAATATTAATTAAGCAGGGGTCTACCCGAAACCGAAAAACTTGGCAAGAAGTCTATGAGACAAAAAAGTTTAAGAACCTCTGGGGTTTTTTAGATGATTCATTGAGATGAAGATCCGTTGCCTAGCGTGAAGCTGGCCAGTCTCAAGCGGTGGTGCCTGGATTGTTACAAGGAAGCACTAAAGTGGTCTTCCGGCAGTGGAATCAACTCCAGACCAGTGATTCTGTCCCCAGGAATGTCATCAAGGTCATCATAGAGCAACAGCTTGTGTACAGGATAGCTACTTGGCACTAAGCGCACGATGTCATAGGCGAACAATGGCTCCTCAGCTTGCTTGTGACCTTGCTGCTATGCCTGGAAGAATTTTCAGGCAAATGGTCTACGTAGGTCTTGCAGGGACTACGCCCTTTACGCCCGTAGTCCTATCTTATGTGTCCCTTTCACTGCATCAAAAAAGAAAGACCAATGATTAAGGAGCCGAAAACATCAATCATGGACAACACGAGAATGGGGTCGAGTTCTTTTCCGTGAGAGGTCGAGATTCCTCAGACAAAGTTATTCTTGTCGAATCTTCATCTGCGTAAAAAGTGGAATTCGCTTTCATTCCTCCTATGTAGCAAAATGTGACAGATTTGTTGCAAAAGAATCTGTGTATGGGTAAACATAATGTTGGACAATCCGTACACCACTGTACGTCTTCGATACAGGTACTGTCAACTCACAGCTTAATACGGATAATGTCCTTGAAACCTATGTGAGGTTGTTCTTGATGCTATGGATCCGGACTACATTTTTATGAACAAAAATGCGTGGCCACACAAACCCTGCATTGTTGATGAATTTGATAAAGAGGATATTTGCCGCACGGATTGGACCTCGAGATCTCCGAATCTCAATCCTGTTGAACATATTTAGGATGGTGAAGGGAGAGCCATTTCTCAGCGTAGTTCCTCTCCCAGGATATCCCAAGAATTAAAAATCCCGCTCTTGGTAAAATGGGCTTTGTTGCCACAAATACTTATTGAAACCTTCATAAACAACATAACAGCTCATTGTGAGGCTTGTATAGCAGGTCACTGTGGTCACATTCCATATTAGATAGACCTTTCTCGAGTTAAACACTTTATCTCTGATTTATGATTTTACTTTTTTTGTTATGACTTTATCTTAATTCAAAATTAAAATCTTTTCCATACTGTCATGTTGTTATATTCTTTCTCACATAGTAGTTTGCCTCTGTGCCGAATTTCGTGGCAACACAGTCCACCGAATTTTACAGATTTTATGTCTGTGACCTTAATTTTGGATATGAGTGTAGATAAAATTTTTGAAAGGATTTTTAAAGTCAAAAATGAGCTTCGTATCTGTATGGCTGATTACCCTGACATATAAAAATGGCTAGCAAGTGAACCTTCGTCCCAAAAATTGATTAGTGAAAACGTATCACCAAAAACTTAACCTCTGAACGAGTGCGAAGTATCATCTTCAAGAGGTGAAAGTGATTATAAACAAATTCACCACATGAAGATCTACGTTCTTAACAATGAAGAACAGTTTGTATGTACAAACATTGGAATTTTCGTATATCTACTATTTGATATTTCGTATATCTACTATTTTTATATCTACTATTTCCAGATAAAGTATTTAAAAATCTTCTTGTGTGTAAATTAAACTTTTCCTTATTTGTCAATTAGATTTCTAGCAAGGTCGTAAAGTTTGGATGTACATATTTTCTATGTGGGACTTGTTTAACTGCAGTGGTGGTGGTGGGACTAATCCCCATCTGATCTAGTGAAACTAGACCAGATCCATGAGTCCATAATTCTTCAAAAAGTCTAAGAACAGCAGGAAGGAAGCAATAGCCTCCTCGCATGAAAACCCCACACATTGCAGAATGTGCTGAGGAGAAACTGATCTCACATTTGGTGCATATTGGGAAGCTTCTTTTGCCCCCTTCAAAATTCATACACCTCAGGTGACCAGTCGGAAATCGCAAAAATACCGTCTGATACAATCTGGAATCCTTGAATGATATGGAGGATCCAGGATGTCTTTGAAAATACCATGGGTGTACAGGAGGGACAACCCAGGTTCTACATACAAATTCTTTAGCCCTGGAGTAGACTTGGTTTACGCAAGGACCTTCCGGGTCCCCAGGATCACTGGTAGCCGCCTTCGCAAGATCATCCGCTTCTTCGTTCCCGGTCAGGCCTACATGAGAAGGGACCCATTGTAGATGGATAGGGTGCCAATTTGAAAGCTGTTTAAAAAGGTGTAAAATACTCCTGCTGGTGCTGTCACCGATAGATGGCCAATTCGATTAATGTTGGATGGAAGATCGGCTGTCTGTCAGGTTCCAAATTTCAGAAAAAGCTTCGCCTTGTATGTTGTTAATTAATGAAAGACCACACATGATAGCTATTAGCTCCTTTCTGAAGACAGAAGCTCTATTTACTGCATAAAAAAACTTAACTGTGCTCAAAACAATATATAAACTAAACTCAGTGTCGCAACAGCCCATGAGGGCCAAGGCCTACTGTACCCATCTCAGTATACGTGACCATTGGGCGCTGAAGTGCATGAGCAGATATCCTGATCAGGCAGTCAGTTTGAAGCGAAACCCCCAGTGTTTTTTCCCCAAGCAATTTTGGTACTCATTTATCGACTTTTTGAAGGGATGAAAAGCTGAATCAACCATGCCCAGCCCAAGGATAGAACACCAGACATGTGGTGTGGAAGCGCGACACGATGCCACTGGGCCCTCAAAACAATATATATTGCTGCAAATTTGCTTAGGGGAGGGAAACAATTAATTTTCGAACTTTAATTATTCGAATAATAACAGATTTATTAATGGACAAGGACGAGTGAATGACTACACGGAAACAAATAGACATAAAAACACAAAGAAATATTAAAAAAGATTATCTACAGCAAGGGTTTGGTTGCGGGGCTACAGCGGACGTGGTTGGAGCGGACATATTGCATTTCGTGGGCTGAGCGGACACTTTGAAACTCATCGTGGTTTAAGCGGACACATTCCCCCCCCCCTCCCATGTTAGAACAGATTCGATTACCGAATTACAAGGATATATAAATACAGTTTTGTCAATAAAATTTAATTACTTGTATTAAACTGTTAAAATGTTATAGTGCGAATACATTTTAAACATAGCAAAATGTAATAAAAATTTTTTTAAAAATTTCCAGAGAAATATTTAAAAATGTACAGTAAGTAACAATATAATGAAGGGTATGAACGAATTTTTCATGAATTTTTTGGAAAACTGTATTTTAGAGTAAAAAAAAAATATTAGAACAGGTGCAATTACCATAAAATTAGTTTTCTAATACATGTAAAATAAATACTAGAAGTAAAATATACAAGATACAAGTAAGTAAAAGAAAAATAAATACAAGTAAATAAATACTAACTAACCTTTATTATAAAGGCATAAATATCATTTACCATTGGACTAAGTCCAACCTAGTTACAAAACTTAAAGATTTTAGACATTTTTCAAGATTGTTTGATGTTTCGAATTCTCTTTTAGGATGTTTTCAATTCTTTCATTCAATTTACACTTATTAGTTAATATAATAAAATAAGAGAAACACAAAAAGTGTCTTTTAATTTGAAATCCAGAGAATTAGGTGACCTGAAATAAAAAGGGAAAACAAACATATGCAAAATTGAATGGGGGAATAAATGTGTCCGCTCAAACCACCATGAGTTTCAAAGTGTCCGCTCAGCTCACGAAATGTTATGCGTCCGCTCCAACCACTTCCGCTGTAGCCACGCCACCAAGGGTTTTCAACCCCTTTATCCGCCGGGCCACATACATATGACAACTATTTCCAGCGGTCCTCAACATGGGGATTAAGGAGGGAGGCAACAAATAACTGAAGTTATTAAACGAGTGAGTGAGTGAGTATTAACGTTGCACTGTTCAGCTACACGAGGGCTTTAGGTGACGGACCTCGTAATTTTAAACCATGGTCAAGAGACGAAGACGACACTTAAGCTCACAATCCCTCTCTTAGCTACCACACCACATCAACGGGAGGACGTTTGAGCTCTCGACAGATTTAACGAGCATCGCACCTCTACACAGTAAGTCTTCAGCGGTACTGGCTTGAACTCATGACGTGTCGGTTGGTCACGAGTCCGTTATCTTAACGACTAGGCTTCCACGGCCACTTATATTTCAGTTAAGCCATCAGCACGAGTATTAATGCTACTAACGGCCAATTGAGCAAATGAGCTGATGTACGTCAAATTCGTCAAAGATGAAAAGATCTTTATTTTTAAGCTAGGAGCGTGTGGTTGAATTGAAGCAATGAGGTATCACGAGGTCTCTCCTCTCTGACTCGTATTTTTCCATCCAGCCAAAATGGCACTTTGAACTAGAACAACTTCATTCAGCAAAGAACATCTCTTCTAATTAGAATATATTCAGTGAGAGAGAGAATAGATTTATGGGGGAAATACAACCACTCTAGTACTGCCAGACTTGGAATCATTTATTCCTGAATTAGTCCGGAATTATAGTAGCTTATTTTTGAACTGGAGTACGGAACTATAGTTGCATAATCAAAGATCTTAGAAGATTTCTCTTTGGCGGGTTCAGAAGCGACTTCTTATTTCAAATAAGTATTCTTAAATTAAAATAAACTCAGTTGCGCAACAGCCAATGGCGTGCCAAGGCCTACTGTTCCCATCTCAGTTTTCGTGATCTTGGATGCTGAGTAGATGTTCCGATCAGATGGTTAGTCTGACGCGAAACACCTAGTGTTTAGTTACCCATAAATTTCTAATGGTGAAGATGTGAGTGTTCCCGCCCTCGCTCTTATGTCATCAAAATCCTTCAAAATAAATTATTTGAAGACCGGAAGATTTGTTGGTCAAACTCTAATACTGGCTTAAGAGTCAAATCCATCTTTCCCAAACCCAGACTAGATATCAGTTCCCATTCCAGTTACATTACCCAATTCTTAACAAACCATGGTCCATTTGTTTCTTATTTGCATCGCTTCAAATTAAAAGCTACTCCCGATTGTATTTGTGGTTCTATTGGGGACGAGGACTATTACGTGTTCGCAAGTTCTCTGAAAATTTGGTTTCTCCATCTGAAAATGCTAAAAATGCCTGGTTCCAATATGTCGTTAAAAATCCTTCCATTCACTCTAAACTAGAACCATGTGTTGTATTAAAATTGCCTCAAAAATCCGGGATCAAATTCCTTAGGTCAGATTACGTTGGTACACTGGTACTCCTATTCTCATATATAAAAAGAGGTTTTTTTTAAGTGAAAAATTCTTCAGTCGCGTTGGGCACTTTTTGGTAGGGGAAAATCCTATGAGTTCGCGTCACCGACATAGCCATGACTGGCGCACGCGCATTGTGCTGTGCGCCTTAGATGGGTGAAATCTCGTGCGTTCGCGTCACCGAGATGCTTATAGCAGTATATCTGCAGCTATACAGCTGACGTATAGTGCTGTGTGTGCATTGTTGAAATAGTGTTTTTGTTTGGTTATTATTTGAATCGTTTTATTGAAGAATCATTGTGCAGTACAATAGTGAGTACTAAATAAATATACTAATACTTTTAAGATAAAAAATAAATAGCAGAAAATTATTTTAAATACTCGTATTTATTTTAGCGTTTGAAAATTTTATATAATTTAAAATTATTTTAAATCTTCGTATTTATTCTGGCGTTTGAAAATTTTGTATTATTTATTTTCTAATATTTAACCTCTGCAATGCATCACGCAATCCAGATTAGTATTTCACAGTGGCTTAGACGTTTTCTTACTACCGTGGTAAAACAGACTTCTAGTTGTTCAATCATATTTTTATCGTGGATTTTGAAATTAAAAATTTTATAAAATCTAATAATAATTCAAGATTAAAATGCGTTGTTTAAAATCTGGTTATTAATGCAAAATACTACAAAATATAAAACGACGATCGATACGGTTTTTACGCGATACTTAGATACTTAGATAAATTTGAATCAAACATTTTCCTTTCTTACTTTAGTTATCATAAGCCCGGGGTGGGCATTAAGTCGATCGCGAGCGACCGGTAAAGCGCTAAGACATTTGGGGGTGACCGCCTGAAGGTTAGCAAATTAGTAATTATATAGCGAAACATTCAAGATTTTCAGACAGGTAGTGTCTGATTAAGTCTTCTACAGACCATAACTACGAGAATGAACTTTAGATGAACATGTTTTATTTTTAATATATTTTGAATTGTTGATAATAAATGCATCAGTTGATATTATTGTATTTGTGGTTTTTCTTGTTATTGTATCTTACGTTTTGCTTTGAACGCCATTTTGAAAAATGTGAGTTTTTCTATTTTAGTTATATGTAGATACCGTATTTATTTTATTAAGTTACAATAAATATTGTAGACCGTTTGCTTACCTCACCACAACTACACCACTGGGTAGACCGCAGCACCTTTAAAAATTTAGAAGTAGCCCGTACTCTCGAAAAATCTGCCCACCCCTGCCATTCGCCTATTGTATCTTTTTTAGAACAAAATGAAATAATTGAAAGTAAAAAAGTCTAAGTATTGTTGAATGATGTATTAATATTAAGTATACTAAGTATTAATGATGACAATGATGTAAATAATTAAAATAATGTTAAAAATCAAGTACATTGAAATTTAAGTAAATGCAAATACTATCCATAAATAATATGATTGTATATTAATTGTTATTTCAACTGAATTGTATTTATATTTTGTCATGATCTTGTACAACCCGTAATATATTTGAATAATAAAAAAACCCATATAAATATGCATATAATTGTTGCTTAGAGTGTCAATAGATTTGAACACCAGATTGATGTTGATAATTTTAATTCAAACATTATGAAATTTCAAATTTTAATACTAAAAGTTCTAAGTTTTCACTTCTATCAGCAGTCTCTAAAACTGCCAATTTTTTTTTTTCTTCATCTCACCTTCTCAAAAGTTTCTTGCCTTTTTTTTTTGCCTTCTGAACCTATCAACCCTTTTTATACTTTTTTTCTCACACAATATACTGCAACTTCATGGTTTAACTCTTAGTTAACAATTTTCGTATACTTTGCGGTTAATTTCTTGAGTTTTTTTAACAAAATGATATATCCAATAAAATTCAATAATTTATCTTCCCTCCCCCCCCCCTTTTCCTCTTTTTATTTATTTATTTTGCACTGCTGCTTTCTTGCTTTTTGATTCTTCAAAAAAATAAAACGGTGGAAGAGATCTCAAGAAAAAAAAAGTAATCCTCTTACTGGTGCTATGAATCATTTTTCCTTTCCATTAAAATGAAGAACCAATTAAGGGGGGGGGGATATCAACAGGAAGTGGTGACGCCAATTGAAAGCTTGATTCCAAAGAAACATTTTTTTTTAAATATTATTATCCTCACTTCTTGTCTTTTTTTTATTTTTAGGGGGGAGGGCTACATTTGTTTTGGATAATTTTACTATCTTTTATGTATTTGTAAGAAAGCAGGAATTATGTAAAATGTGTGTTAACTTTGATTTTTTACAATAAAGACTGGACGTGAGCGTGGTTGTTTCCTGAGGGACAGCATTGTAGCTCTAAGCCCTCTTCGGGTGAGCTCGGTTCCTTTGGGCCTTCATCATCATCATCCAAAGCCAGCTTGGTTCTAATTTACCGACCCACTAAAGAGACTTAATTCTGAGTCGACCTTGCCCAGCCCGGGGTTTGAATCCCGGACCGGTGGCGTGGAAGCACGATACGCTACCACTAGGCCCCTGGGCGTCGATAAGTACTCAAAATGTCTTTTTTTATTTTCTTGGAAACGTATCACGTACTTAATTCTAGCACTTTAACATTAGAACGTCCGGGATTTCGATTAACCATAAACGTCCACCGGTGTAGTTTCGACACTGTGATATAAAATATATAAAGTAATTATTTAAGTAAATAATTGCAGGACTACTGTTCAGTAGGGTTTAGAGTTTTAAGACTTTTTAATATATTTCATATAATTATCATTTATTACGGCCCTTTATAACATAAAAAACTGACGTTGGCAGTATGTTTCGCGAAGCCTTTTGGACCACTGTTTTGTCGCAAAACATTTCGAGTTACAAATCTGCCAGGAATATTACTATCATGGAGTATCAATTCTGTGCCATCCCTAGCGACATATATATCAGGATTTATCAAATACACATCAGTACTTTCTTTTGATTCTTGGCAGTTACTTTCATTCAATATTATATCTTCATCGGAATCGAAATTAGAACTGATCCATTCTCAGAAAGCTCTGGCAACGAATTAGCTATTTCGTCAGGACTTAGACCTTTTCTAAGAGCCATCGTTTCAGGGTGTGATAGTATATACTTAGTGAACTATACGTTGTTGAACGGCAGCTTTTATAATGATAAATTACCTTGGTATCAAATTGACGCCAGCGGACGTTCTAATGTTAATTAATAAATGTGAATTATATAAGTTACCGGCAAAGTATGAAATGCCGGAATTCTAGAGAATGCCAGACGTTTTTAGGCAAAGTATGAAAAAAGGTCATGATAAGGCTATTATATCAATGACGTACATTCCTAAGAGTATAAATCTTATTCTGAGAAAATAATGAGTGCTTTTAAAAAAAATGTACGTGGAAAGCCACGTGATAGAAGTGAAACTGCTTTGGCGACGTTGGCCGTAAAAATGCAGGGATAGATCTAATTATATTAAACGGCTGAGATAACTTTAATCAAATAAAATTCGAACTTTATTTATTGTATGAAAATATTTTTATTCAATTTTCTACATCATTATTTTCCAAGAAACACACAATAGGTGTGTGGTAACTAAAGTAGGATATAAAAATCCTCGATTGTGGTCAATTAAGAAAATGTGAGAAAACTGCATCAATCGTGGTTCCGTATATTGTTTTTCCTTCTCTAGAATCAGTATTCATTGTCAAATTCAGTGTCTGTTTCAAGAATTCAGTGAGTGGCTTTGCTTCTTCTGAAGCAAAATTAATATAATAGTCTCCAATTAAGATAATCGGCTTTTAATCATCATCGGATCCAATGATTGCAGCAGCCTCTGATGTGTGCAGCACTAAAACTTAATGGATAAATATGATTAAAGTTGCGACAGAACTACCTGGTGATATATAGACTTTCACCTGGAATTGCTGCTAGTTTTGCTTTTTTTTTTTCTTTCAAGAAACTCTTTTCCTCTTTTTGCATTTGTTCTAGGCTATCAGACCAAAATTAATTTTAAATGAATGGAAATAAAAATTAATAATATAAACTTAATGCATCACTAATAGAAGTCACTGTGTTTGTTTACAAGACGCTATCCGTAGTGATTCTGGCGCGAACGTAAGTGACGTATAAACAATGCCCCAGACACTCCCGTAACGGGAAGAGCCGTATAATGGTAACATTTTGGGTGCATTTATTCGTTGAAAACGGCACGTTTATTGCATAAAAACTACGAAAATACGCAATGCGAGTTCGTTACGAGAGTAGCAAAGGTACCCACTTAATGTCACCAATACCTAAGCGCCTTTCGTCCATAGCAGCAAGATATACTTTTGATGCACAATTCCCCATTAGCAATCGTCCAACTTTTTCACGGATAACACGTAAGTCACGGGGTGTACTTCCCCCTTCCCCCCGCTCTCTTTTCCTCCCGCTCGCTATGTCCTCACCATGGCGACGTTTCGGGGGGATGGGGGAATCACTACTTCCGTTCGCTTTTTCACTGTTACGCAAAACTAGGTAAATTTCCCATTCACTCCCGTCCGCAAAAACGTTTCACTTCAAAAATTATTCAAATTACGTAAAAGATAATGAAAGTTGTACCAAAAAAATTTATGTCTTTCTTATTAAAGAAAACAAAATTTTCATATAAAGAATAAGAAAATAAATTAAACTATACTTGTTGCAACGTGATACGCTTGAATGAGATTTTGAACTACATTTCGTTACAATTTTCACGCATTGACAATTATTTTGTTGATACTTTGTTTTATACATACATTTGATGAATCCTTGGCCGCTTCCATTAGACTGAGCAATTACGACTGAAAGGAGAGAAATTTCGTAGTCAGGAATATATTTAATTCTAAGCAAGTTCTTAGAGCACAAAGTATGTATTTGTATAAATTGAGATTTCGCATTTACACTTGTTTTAAAATTCCTTTAGAAGTTCCGAGTCGATAGAAACCATCCTTTTACACTCATTACAAATGCAACATATTGGCATTAAAAATAATCCCAGATTTTACAAAAATACCTTTTTTTTTTAATGATTTTCTGTTTTATCTGGCAAGGTTCACAAAGGTGGCTGAACAGTTTAATATCATAACGTGTAACATTTTTGTATTTCGTTGAAAGTATTTTCAGAATTTTATCCCGTCCTCAGAAGCTGTGATGTATTACTGTGTAGCAGCGCTTCCCAATCTTTTTATCTTCCGGACCGGTAAACGCTTGATAATTTTACCACGGCCCACTGAGGGTGGGCCGTTGATTATTAATATTTTAAATTGTTTTGATTTTATAATTTAGGTGAATTTAAACATGCCCTCAAAATAAATTCAGTAGCAGCCAAAAATGAATATAAAGTAATTTTACATGAAATATAAAGGGATTCCCATGGAAAGGCGAACAAACAAGAGAGATATACATTTCAGTAATAAAATGGAAATAATTTAACGCTCCTTGAGTGACGCGATACCGTTTGATCCAAGGACTGAGGGGTTCGGGAACCACTTTTATACGGTACTAACGCCTTCTTTAGCAGGTTAAATGAGTTAACTTTTATTTTCCACAAACATCACATCATACCTTTTCAGCAACCAATAGTCCCTGGGTTTCTTCTTAATAGTCATTTTGTACATCAGTTATTAACTTCTAGTAAGTAATATCAGTTAAGGAAAAAAGTTTTTTACCCGCATTAACTCTAATTTTGGTCAGCTCGTCGCAAGATAGTTGTTCCATGTCTATAGACCAGGGGTCGGCAACCTTTTAGCTGTGGCGTGGCTTACCAATCTACCAATATGATTTAGCGTACCACACAGAAGGACGTTTTTGAAACAATTCAAAAATTGCCAAATTTGATGAGTAGTGCAAAGTGCCTCTGAGAATTGTGTCACATGTCGCACGTGTGACATACGTTGCCGACCTCTACTATAGACCATGACTCCTTTTCCAAGGAGTAGTCAAGGTATGGGATCGTGGCTGGGATGTCACGAGTTCCAGCCCAGTACCATTAAAGACCCACCGTATAGGGGAACGATGCGCATTAAAGTTGTCGAGAGCTTAAAATTTCTCCCGTTGGTGTGGTGTGGTGTGGTAGTTAGGAGAGAGAGGGTGAAAGCTCAGGTGTCGTCCTCGTACCTTGACCATGGTTCAAAAGTACGAGGACCGTCGCGAAAGGTCCTCGTGTAGCTGAACTGTGCGACGTTAATACTCACTCACTCACTCAATACCACAGCTTGCTCCGCCATTTTCATGCAGTACAGAAAAACAACAATTTTTTGTTGAAATAGTTTAAGTAAACTGATAATAGTTTAAGTAATTAAGTATTTTGACACTGCGAACAAACCGCAATGTGCAACTGACAAATTCTGAGCCTGAGGCTCACGTTAAAAGTCTTGTTTCTTGTCAAACGGATCGGAGATATGTTTCATACTTTGCCGGTTTCACATTAGGCATTTTATAGAATGCCAGATTTCTTACTTTGCTGGTAATATATATATTGTGAATATCTATTGGTCATCATTTCGCGTCTGATTCAAAGGCGTCTCAATCAACATTGCGTTCGGATCCCAGTGGGAAACTTCACGATCAGCGTGATCACCCCAAACGATCTGAGGAGATACCACGGCACAACGACAAGTTGTTGTTGTTGCCGTGTGTTTTTATCCTGGAATAGATATGAAATACGAGTGGAAGAACAGAAACATACAATACAAACAGACAATATAGACATTTATTATAAACAATAATCCCAGCATATAACAGAAAGGGTGCGCTGTTTTCCCTTCGAGACCGGAATCCATTTCAGGCAAAAGTCCGACTTCTTTTCCCCAGCGTTTCTCAAACTGTGAGGCCCGCCCCCTTGGGGGGCGTGATAACCCTACAAGGTGGGCGCGAGTGTATCGAAAAATCAAAAATAGAAGACTATTCAAATAAATTATTAATTTACTGAAAGTAAGTTTTCAAAATACATTCTGTGTGATATCGTGAACAAAAAATACGCATTTACACAAAAATAATTTTAAAAAATTATCAGTATTGTGCAATGTTTTTGATAATAAATTTATCTATAGTATACGAAGAGCAAGTTTGATAATTAACACTGACTCCCATGGGATTGACACATACAAAAATTTATTAAAAATTTTAATATTCATCTTGATAATTTTTGCGGTTATGGTATTAATTAGTGCACCATTTTTCAACATATCATGAATGAGATAAGTTTACATCCATTTCAGAAGGCGAAATTACTAAGCATCTTTATTCTGCTCAATCCGTTAATATATTATTTCCCTAGCTGGTTTTATAGTTCTAAGGCAACTCATTAAATCCATCATCAGATTCTTTCATAGCCAGATACAACAGGATAAAAGACTACTAATCTGAACTTAAAAATGTAGACATAAGTTATTTCCCTGACAAATAGAACTAAATACACAACGAAGTTCTCGTTGAAAGAGGAATAACATACCCAAGCTCATCTGCCTTCCTCCATCCATCAGCGCCTGTTACTACATGGTTTATAATTAAAGTCGTATAGTAGCTTTAGTATCAAATTACAAAATTATTGCATTTAATACAATGTTAATGAATGGGAAGGGGAGGGGGCGCGATGAAAATTATAATAGAAAATTGGGTCGCAAATACTGAAAGTTTGAGAAACTCTGCTTTACCCGAAGAAACATCCATGCCTTTTTCGGGAATCGAACCCGAGCCCACTCGGTTACAAGCCGAGAATCATATCCACCATACAGGTTGGGCGGCACAATTAAAAGTGAATACAAGTGACGAGAATAACACTAACTCAGGTGTCCTCTTCACTTGACCGTGGTTCAAAATTATGATGGGCATCACTAATAGTCCTCATGTTGCTTTGAAGCGCGATGTTAACAATCATCATACTCTTTGAATAATTTTAATAATTCTATAGTCTTTTATAATTATTACACAAAATAAAACTGGAAAAGTATTTTACAAATTAGCAAAGTAAAGGTCCCGAGACGTTGAGCTTAAGTAAACAAAAAATAAGGCATTAAAATATAAAAATGTTAGACACTATGGTACTTAAAACAAAAGTTAAGGAAAATGTAACTGATAAGGCAAGCTCGTATGTCTCAAAGAAAACACTCCGTCTTCCATCGTCACTATAGAGACCTTTATTTTAATTAAGCATTACAAATTAGCAGTCTTAAAGCGATTAGAATAAATATTTAGGTTATGTCTAATTAAATAACATCAGAGAGTGTTGAGAAAGTCCCCGAAGTAGGAAATTTCCGCTTATGATGCAATAAAGTGTTCTGACAGCTTTGAGCACTGTTTGATTAATACTACCAAATTGGGATTCAGTAATTAAAACTTTAAGTTCTCCGAAAACGTTTTCACTAAAATTGCAACTACATGTTTCAGTACACATATTAAATTTCTCATATAACAATTGGTAAAAAAAACTATTCTGTCACCGATTAATTATGTTCGAATTAAATAATTATATTTTGCGGAAGGGATTGATTCTACTTAAGGGAAGTAGAATCAATTGATTCTCTTATGAAAAACAATGTTTGTTAAATTCTGTAATTTATTCCGTGATTTCAAAGACAATAAGAGATATTTGGAGAATGAAAACCTGAAGTATCAATGCTCAGTGTTAAGGATTTGATTAACAGGGTGATTCTAAAATCATGGGGCAAACATGGAGGACCTGTAGAGCTCACTAAAACAAACAATTTTTGTTTCGGAACATATGGGTGGAAGTGTCGCACTCAGGCACAAACAGAAAAAAATAACAAAATGTTCATTCGCAGCATACTGAACGAGTGATTCCGTAGATAAAATGTTAAAACATCTTAAGAAACTGCATTCACCAACCAGCCCCCAGAGCAGCCAAAAGGAGTCTATGTTCTGGCTACCACCGACCAGTCAGAGAGCAAACTCTATGCTCTCACCAACGCCAAAAAAATTTCATCTCTACAGCAGTTAGATGAAAAATCATTGCCACGCCTCCCAGGTGCCATCGTCTCAGCCAGTAGCCATGATTCCTGTTAAGCAGAAGGAAAAACCCCACTATCGCCATGCCCAACATCAAAGTCAACCAGGATACGGGACTGAGGACTGTTTCACAGTCCAGATGCCCACATTACAACGCCCATTCAACGCATCCACCAACCGTCTTGCATGCTTGCGACCTTTATGACTTGATTGGCTGACAATATTGGAGACTGTTGAAGGCAGCAAAAGGGTGTGCAAGTGATCTACTGCACCACCAAAATTGGCATTTCCGCTTGAGAGTTTGGTCGTTATGGGTGATTTTATTAATAGCAAAAAGACAGACATGTATCTAATGTACGATGCTGTTAATGGTAATGGCAGAGCAGCGTTATCGCTGTATCAGGAATGCTTTCCAAATAGATGCATACCTGACCACAAAATGTTCCAGACAGCTGTGTGGAAATGGTTCATTTATCGCCGGTACTGATGAAAGGGTAGATCGAGGACTGTATGACAAACAAACCTGGAAGAAGTCCTCTAGGATCAAGAAGACGAAGCACGCCGCACAAATACAAGGGCTGTAGCATGTTGACTACATGTCACTCAAGCAACCGTTTGGAGAATTTTACAGTTGGACTGTTGGTGGATGCAACTTCTTAAACTGTTTTAACAATTTCTGTACTGAATCACTCTTTAAGTATGCTACTATTGAACGATTTATGTTTACGTTAATGTGTTACATTTTCTGTTTGTGCCTCAACGTGGCACTTCCGCCCATACATTACTTACAAAAATTGTTGGTTTTAGACAGCTCTACCACTCCTCAAAGGTTGTACCAAGATTTTGGAATCTCCCTGTATATAACTCATTGTATATAACCTTTTTAAAATACACGAGTGCTTCTGGTGACAGGCCTTGTAATTTTGAATCAACATTAAGTGATGTGGAGGACATCAAAGGTAAAACCCCACTCTTCAAACTTACATACCACCCTAACGTGAAGGTTTTGAGCCTCGGTAAATTTAGCATGCAACAACCTCTCGATACGGTGGATGGTCGCAGTAGTCATGGTAATGACCGGCGTTGTCGATTCTTGAGTTCGAGACATGATGCCCCATAAGATCCGTAGTGTAGATGAGCTGATATATGATAAATTTATAAAATGCTTAAAGTTCCCTTGTTGGCATGGCATAGAAGTTAGGAGAGCGTTGTGACAATTCAAGAGTCCTCCATGTCATTTAACCCTGGTTCAAGATTACGACTTTCTTCGCCAGAAATGTGTGACTTTCATAAACACTCACTCTACACTGTGGGCCTTTAAATGCATCACCACTAAAATACACGACTAAACAAAAACAAACCACCAGTTCATGACCATGACCACTCGGCTATCAGAGTCACTTCATTCTAAATCAGGGATCGGCAACCTTTTAGCTGTGACGTGCCAAACCAATCTTCCAATAGGATTCCTCGGGCCACACAGTAGGACATGTTTCAAACAATTCGATTCCCGCGATAATGCATGCATTTAGAGAATAGAGGTCTATAATATACATATTTACAGTTTTATTATACAGGGCGTCCGGGCTTAAAGTATCAAAAAGTTATGGCTTATTATTGCGGAACTTCCAATCAGAATGTAATAAAATGTTCATCCGTGTATTGGAAACCTCACCGAGATTTTTTGGGTCCAGTCCGATTGGCCGCACGTGAGTGCCTTATTCGGCAATCGGAGACGATAAACTTGTTACATTGATTTCATTAGTAAAGATGTGGACGCCACAGCAAAAGGTGCCACAGTGCGTATTTCGGTTAACGGAATTTAATCAGTCACGCATGTACAACGACGTGTTCGAATAGAATGGAATGTCGATTCTCCGGCATCAAAATCTATCGACCAATGGGAAAGAACTTTAAAGAAAACGGGAACTTTAGTATCTCAAACTGGCAAGTATCCTTAAGTTTTCGTGTTTGAAGACATTATTGATCGTGTGCGAGATTCATTTTGTAGGAGTCCTTATAAGTATATTAGACAAGCCAGTAACGACATACCCATTCTGTTCGAACACGTCGTTGTACACGCGTGACTGATTTAAATTCCGTTAACCAAAGTACGCACTGCACCTTTTGATGCGGCGTCCATATTTTTATTAATGAAATCTGTGTAACAAGTTTATCATCTCCGATTGCCGAATAAAGCGCTCACGTGCGGCCAATCGGACTGGACCCAAAAAATTTCGGGGAGGTTTCTAATCCACTGATGAGCAGTTTATTACATTCTGATGGGTAGTTCCTTAATAACAAGCCATTAATTACTTTTGGATACTTTAAGCCCGGACACCCTATACATTAGTTTTGCGCACGCACACACACACCATTTAAATATACTTCTCAATATAAAAATAAACACAGAGATAAAATATATATCTATTTCTTCAACAAAATTTAGTTTAAATTGTACATATATTATGTATTATTAAACATATTTATTAAAATAAGGATTAGACAATACAAAATATAAGTATATTATAGTTGAATATTTATTCATTATATTTGAATAAAAAGATAAATAAAATTTTAAAGCGAGCCTAATCCTTGAAACGTTACTAACCCCTTTCCTATCTCAAAATCACTGAAAAAATTTGTGATTTTCAATTTGACACGATTTTGAGCTTTCGGCTGCTGAACAATTTCTTTGCGGACATAAAATATTTTTCATATAAGGAAAGTTTTTTACTTATATATGTAGAACCAAAAGCGGAAAACAGAAAATGCATGCAATTTATTACATGCAAATAGTATTTTCCATACTGACGAGCCAAACTTCAATTTATTACATAAATAACTGTGTTTTTTTCATGATAAGTAAATATGATTTAACGACACATAAATAAACTTCTTAAATTTAAAATTGGAGAAAATACTGAAAAACACTTAAACACGTACATAATTAGTTTTGCAGAAACTGCTTTTCAGATATTTTTCAACTTTAGTTGCGTTTATACCCTAATGAGAAGACAGTGAACGTAATCTCTGAAAAATGAAAACTTCTCGAGAGAAAAAAAAATAAGAACTTATATAATAATTTTACGAAAATGTTACGGTCATGATAAATTCTCATTAGTCTCTGTTTCCTTTCAAGAGATTTCTAACTGCTCGAATTCAAAGGAAAGTTTTCACATACTCAAAATTCTCATTAGCAATGTTTTGAAGAATTAATAATCCTTTCGAAAAAGTTAACAACCACAAACGAATGTTTAAAAGAAAGATGGTAACTTTTTTTTTACTTTCATCAAAATTTCTGGTTTACTTTAAATATATATAAGGGGAATTATACTTACAGAAGAAATCCCAAAATTTGTTCCTCTCGAACTTTAGAAAAAGAATGAACTTTAATTAAACATTTAACTAAAAATAAAATACAATCTCAAAAAAATTAAATCAAATCTGTTATTACTCCTTAAAAATATTTTCTATTAAAAATTATTTATTCAGAGAAATTAGAAATTTAAGTAGTAATATATCGTCAGAAGATAAAGAATTTAATTAAATGGTTGAGATTCAAAGCAATTGGGTTAAATTTTTGTTCTTGTAATGTATGTCCTCTCTTAAATTTGTTTAATTCAATACAGTGTTTAGTCTGCTCTAAAATTATAAAAACATTTATAAGATATTTAAGTTCATATTTAAAAGTTAGGAAATGTAGTGTGTCCAAAAATCATGACTACACTTACAAAAATAAATAAAAAATGAACAAAAATATTTTCGTTTAGAGTTGGTACCGTTCAAGTGTGAAATCCGTTATTTTATAGAATAACTAGATATTTCATTAAATAAACAGACAAGTTAGTTAAAGTATATAAAATTATTGATTCTACGATTTAACTAGGTATTCTGTAGAATAACGATTACTTAATCGTTAAAGTATGTGACGAATCTATACGCGGTTCCACTAATATCTCCTCTCTCTTTAAACAAAATATTTAATTCGACCAACTTTCATCGAGAAAGCGAACGTGATTTATGAAAATGAGGTATATTATATAAATTCGGATTTCGCGAGTTGGGGAAAAAAGTAAGAAAAGAAGTGGAGAAGAAGAAAGTGAGTTGCTGTCACGTTGTTGTTGACATGATAGGGTTAATACATTGGAAATGGGCAAATAGGAGTATCATAAGTTTGAGAATTAATTAAAGATTATACAGAGCGTGGTACCATCATCATTTGATCAAGCCGAAGAAAGTACCTGAAGTTTCCCGTGTAGGATCCGATATATTAAAGGTTCAGGTACTGTGTTCTTGATTAAGTAGAATCTAATTATTAGTGTGCGACGTAGTTGTAATTGAGCGTATTTAAGCTATCTTAGATTCAGTTGAGAGTCTGTAGTAATATCCCCGAGTTATCGAATCTCAACTCTGCACTCTACCATAATTAATATACCTTAATTAGAAATGTGTTGTGTATGTTTAATAGTTGTTAATAAGAATTAATAAATCAAATTAGATTGGAAATAATGTCTGTGGATTATTTAGTTCCTCCTACACATCTAGCCAGGTTTACAGGTAGAAAAGAGGGTTCGGACGTAAGGGGTAACCGAACGTAACCACAAGTACGAGAGCTGTTTTTTAAGTAAGGTTCGTTTGTTTTTAAAAAATAACGACAATATTTTGTCTCAAAAAACCTTTACTTTAGGATGGTCCATACTTTTGCCTATTTTTCAACGTAGTTGCCGAGTTTATAAATGCACTTGTCATACGTTAGAACTAAGTTTTGAAACCCCTCTTCAAAGAAGTCTGTCACCTGGTCGGATAGCCAAGAGTTCACGGTCGCTTTCACTTCTTCGTTGTCACTGAAGCGCTTCCCGCCAAGACTGTGTTTGAGGTACCGAAAAAGGTGGAAATCGCTGGGAGCAATTTGGGACTGTATTGTACATGGTCCAAAACCTCCCAGCCAAAAGATTCGATTAAGACCCGAGTCGTTCGACAAGTGTAAGGCTCTTATCTTTAAACTTCCTGGTCCATTTTCGAACTTTGCTGTCACTCATTGCTTCAGTGCCATAAACTTCTGTTTTCTGACAATGAATGTCTGCAGCCGACATGTTTCTCGCAGTCAAAAAACGGATAACAGACCTATCTCCCATTTTGGCGGGCGATTCCATCACCTTAAACATTATCTTAAAGCTTAAACCACTGCTACAGAGCTGGAAATGGCGCGAGAGTGTTTGTAAAGGATGCTGGTGAGTGACGCATACTCATTGCGGCGTACGCGCGAACTAGGAAACTATACGCGCCAACGGATCTTACTTAAAAAATAGCCCTCGTATGATGTACTGGACTCGGAAAAATCTTTGAAACGATCCTAGCTGCTGCTTTTAATCGTGACGGTGTATTTATTTAAGCGTTTTACGTTGGAGATTAACAAATATTTTTGCAACCTATGTTTAAGCAATACCTTCTGCAGGAATTTGAGATCACAACCTGAAAATAAAAAGAAAGATTTCAATTTCATAAAAGAGAGATTTAAATCTTTATTAAACAAGCGTGAGACAGAGGAAAAACAGCTCAGAAAAAAGTACCACGTGACTATAGGTTACTCCAGCAAAATGATATCCTTTAAGTGCACGAAGTAGAAAGTTAATTAGTAACAGATGCAAAACATATTCTTTTTTCCCCTTTCTGATTAACTAATGTTAGCAAAATGAGCAATTATAAATTATATCATCGCTTTTTCCAAATTATCAATTAATTACTCACTATTGTGAAAGAATGAATTTTTCAAGAGGTTTTAGCTTTTTATGATCAAATGATTAGTTAAATAACTTTGAAATTGTTTATTTAATAATTAGTTATTCAAATGTGCAAATAGTTATTCAGTGTTGCAAATAATTTGTTGTGTCACAGAATAACCAGGTAAAGTATGACATTTTTCATTTCTTAAAAACAAAGATCGACTTGTCTAATTATTTCATGAAATAACTGAATTACCAAACACTTTAACTGAAACAGAGTGTTTTCTGTACCATTAAGAAAAGATTAAAGTTTCTGTTTAACGAAATACAAACTAGATAGTGCAACGTCCGCGTTTCTCAATATTCTCGTTTCAAAATGGCTTTACCGCAAAAATAAACACAAGTTGTTGAGCAAGTATGATTTATTGAGTTTAAATCGGCAACACACAAACATAGTAGATTTCGGATAACTAAGAACGAAACCCATCTTCAAGATCCACAATTTATAGCGGCATGAATGATTTATATGATGATAAGAGAGAATCATATTTTCCGAAACTAAATCTGTTGCGAGCTAGCAGAAACTGAGATGTGACGTCACTCTTAAGCTTCGATATGACGCACGATAATTGGTGCGCACATTGAAATCGCGCAATAAGACTTAGTAACAACAAGTAATACGAAACAAAAATTTAAGTCAATTCTTTGTTGGGTCAACAAAGGAAAATTTTATTTTAGTTATTTTTTATTGAATAAATACAATTAATATACATATGCATATGACAGAATCACAATATTAAGTGGCAATTAATTTTTTTTAATTATCATTGAAGTATCGTATTGTCATCCAAAACAATCGTGTACATAAAATTTCAGTTCAACTGAATACATAAAACGTGTGAAAAAAAAATCTTGACCCAAAAGTTTTGAGCCAAGTCGCTAAAAATGAAGCCAACGTGGCTATATCTGTAATTATTTAAACAATTAGTTTCAGTCAATTAATTTTAATTAATTATAGTGAAATTATCCTATTGTCATCCAAAACAATAGTGTATAGAATATTTCAGCTCAAATGAGCGCATTACAATATGAGAATAAAACTTTTTAAAGTTTTGACACAAGTTGCCAAAATGGTCGCTAAGAAGTCAAAAAGGATGCCAACGTGGCTGTATCTGTAATTCCTTAAATAATTAGTTTTCATCAATTAATTTTTATTAATTATGATTAAATTACCATGTTGGCATTTAAAATTATCGTGTAGTATATAAAATTCAGTTCAGTTGAGCGCTTTTTGAAATGTATTTTATAAACGATTGAAAATTTGAACAAGATATAGGACGATCGTAAACTAATAGTAGAAATTGAAAAAAGCTTTGGTATTTTCTTTATGGATCATAAAAAACCGTTAGTGAATATCTTTTATGCATTTGTAATTATGATTGGAAAGCTTGGTCTTACTTTTCGGACACCTGGTATTTTTCAGAAATTTAGGGCAGAGTAAAATGAATAGTCTGTCGAATGGGAAACTTTTCATAAGTGATTCTAGCGTTGCACATAAAAAATTTTCAGGGGGGGGGGGGGTCGAGGGTTCACCATTCTCGTATTATACTCCAATACGCCGCCAAACATATTATTTTGATTTTACCGATTGTCGGGAATAAACACAGAAAGAATTTTTTTTTTAAAAAAATGCATAATTAGTATTAATTAAAAAATAAATTTGTAAGAACACCTATTTTTTTACGTTCTGTATACGCAGGATTATAATCAATCGGAAAAATATTAAGGGTAATGGGATATAAAGGGTATGGATTCGTGGACCCCTCACCCTTTTTGTGTGTGCCACTGTGAGTGGTTCGATTTCGACACACACTATCTGACGAAGTAATTTCAATGCTTTTTTATGAAATTTAAATAATAAAATTATTATTTATAAAAAATTTACTGTTATAATTTATAAAATATTTACTGTTATTTTATTTACTGTGTTGCAGTGCTTCTCAAACTCAGTATTAGCAACTAATATTTTCATCGCCCCTCCTCCCGTACAATAACGATGTATTGAATGCAATAATAATGTGCTTTGCCGTGCGCGCTAAAGCTACAACATGAGAATAATTATACACCATATAAATTATCAAGTTAATCATTAAATTTTGTGTATGGCACTTTTAAGTAAAAGATATTTTAAATGTAAATAATTTTTTTTAATCTTTTTTTCCCGGCTTTCTGATATGTTTGCGCCCTTTCACGTGATGTAATTACGCTCCCTAGGGGCGCTCCTCATAGTTGAGAATCATTGCTGTGATGTATTTCTCTTGGGTTTGTGCGATTTTCCATGGAAATCACTTTATATTCTATGCTAAATCACTTTAGATTCATTTTTGATGTTACTGTGTTTTTTTCTGAAGGCATATTTAAATACAATTTAACAAAAATTAGTAAACAAAAACAATTTAAAATGCAAACAATCAACGTCCCTTCCAGTGGCATACAAATATTACTTTCATGGGAAGGGTTACATTAAGAAAATCGGAGATGAATGCATAGAATCAAAAAGTATATCCTAAAAATTAACTGTCTATGAGAGGGTTTTTTTAACCTTGTGTATGCCACTCGTCTCCTTCCCCTCAGCGGGCCGTGGTAAAATTATTAAACTTTAACCGGTCCGCGGTGATAAAAAGGTTAGAAAACACTGCTCTTTGGGATTTTTTTAACTGCTTTATGCAGTGGCGTAATGGGGCCGGGACTCTAGAGGACCCAAAGTCTGACTGAGGCTAAGTACGGCTTGGGACCCAAAACCTGACTCTGCAGATGGCGTGGTCTAATATTCTCCGTTACGCCATTGGTTGCATGATTATAAAATCGCTTTCTGTGGAGGAACCGTGATTATGAAATGTGAGTTGTTATTTATAGTGAAGTGAACAGAAATAGAAGTAGTCCATGGTCTTAAGGCTGACAATGAAGATATAGTTATAATAACTGAAGTCATCAGAGTTTCGGTAAGGAGAGCCGAGATCTCTACGAAAAAAATAGTCAGTGCTGCAAAATTAATAGTCACAGTTAAGTACATTAAGAATTATTATTAATATTTAGGTTACCGATCAAGGTGGCCACTCCCTTCGTTTAAATAACCTTTTGATTGTACATTAATAATTAAAATAAAGGTGTTGATTTTATTAAAATGTCTCTTAAATCTGTTGATCCCAATCCACAAGCGACCGCAGGATCGCAACAAGTATATACAGAGAGTCCTAAAAAGCACCCAAACGCTGCAGATCTGAATTCCTCGTTGAGATTATATAAAAAAATGCCCAAAGAACTGTACTTGTACCATCCATAGCTTACGAGAAAAATGCAGTAAATGATGACGAATAAATGATGATACGTGATGGTTCACGATGCTGCTCTGGCGTATTTCTGTGCTCCTGTACGTGATTGACTGGATCGAGCCTTGCCATTGGATCGAGCTTGGAACTCCAGTTCTATGACTGCCACTATCGCCACATCTCGCACCGTATGAAGTTTTTTTCCATGGGGCAATCTTAAGTAATCTGTGCATCGAGACGTAGCGACTTCACAAACACACTTAGTTGCTCGTCTGCATGTTGCTTGTACTTCGGTAGACACTGCACTACTGAGTCATGTGCACTCATCCAATCAACGGCACGCTCAAGCTTGCTTCGATATGCACGGCAGACACTTTGAACATCTATCATTTTAAATATTTGCAAATACAGCAATTGATGGGTCTAAATATGCCTGTGACACCATACTTTGTTTTTCATATATTTCTTGTAAACTATGGATGGTACAGGAACAGTCTCTTGGCCATTTTTTTATTTACTGCCAAAGAGGAATTTAGCTGATCAGAGTTGAGCGCTACTTTTGGGACACCATTTATATGTATACAGTCGACTCTCGATAGTTCGAAGTTGGAGGGACCAATGAAAAACTTCGAATTATCAAAGAGAGCAGAAAAACTCCCAAAATACTCAAAGAGAATTTTAAACTATGTAACATTTAAATTTGAAACTATATAATAAAACAACAATTGTACGTATGTATAAAATTATTTTAAAGTAGTTTTTAAAAAATACATATATATATATGTAATAGACGAGGCCATTGAAATGTATTCTTTATACGAGATTGATAAGGCAGTAAGGTGATTGAAGAAACTTGTTTATTCTTGAACACATAAAAGCAAGACAAGGACAACACAAAGAAAACGAATGCACACTGAGCTGCAGCCGGCTACATGTTTACACAGACAAATACAGAAGCGAAAGAGCGAGTGGTCCCCAGGAATCTCGGTATTTAAAGGCTTCTCAAATCACATGATCTGAGTGGGTGGATAGGTGTAGTTTAAAAGACACTCGTTAGGCGGCGGATTAACTTATTGCTAAAACGTTGGTCCTGAAGGGATGGACCAAAGGTAATTAAAAGCTATGAAAAAGGATTATATTACTGGGAATTATTACATATATATATATATATATATATATATATATATATATTGTACAATACAAACATTATACATGAGTTAAAAGTCCTGCATTAAAAGAATACATTCATACACAATCCTACGCATCTCTTCTTCACAATAGTGGACCATCCTTTCTGTACACATGTGTAGCAAGGCCACATGTTAAACGAAAGATATAGACGGCTGACAACAGGTGCGGTTGGTCTATAGTCCACTTAAAGAAGGAAAGCAGTAAAAATGTATTTTCGCCTGATGAACCGAAAACCACTAAGAAGGGGTAGCAAACAGATGGTCATTAAAGGAGCTACGTTACTGGGGAGACACTTAGAGACAATAAAACACAAAACTTGTAAGTTTCAACCTATTTGCTACAGGGCAGTACATGATAGTGAGTGTTTAAATTGTCGAGAGCTTTATAAAATCACTTCCAATTATTACATGCTGTAGTCTGGCCAGTCACAGATTATACTTCGAATTATTGAGTGTACCAAAACCTAGTGTTTTAGTTCGAAATATCAAGAGTTTATCTAAGGTCTAAGCATATACTTCGAATTATTGAGAGGTTCATACTATCGAAGGTTTAAATTGTCGAGATTCGACTGTATATATATATATATATATTGCGAATTTGAGTGGTGGCTTTTTTTTATTTTTAAATTCTATTATTACGCGATGGGTGTAATAGAAGTTGTATTGATGAAGCATGTTCTTGTTGACGGGGATAATCCATTTTTATTACATTTAGACATTTAATTAGACGACATACGCACAAACACAAATAAAAATCTAGATAACACTTAGAAAAAAGTAACATAGCACATATCAGCAACTGCAGACAAATTTTCCTTGAAAAGGATTTTTATAAACCATCTTTAAGAATCAGAAGTACCAAATCTACATGTGTTTTAAGTCGTCTTTATGTTTTTATGTATGATTGTGTCATCCTAAGTCATATGTTCGTTATGATTCTACCTTCTTAGCCACAAAAAGCTGGGTATTTTTTTAAGCATCCAAGAAAATACCGTGCTAGAAGTCTACAGATGGGTGCATGGTCACGATGGGAACTTGGTTGACGGCTAAATTGCGATAAGCAATCTTGCGGATTGTTAAGATTATGAAAAACTGTTAAGGATATTGCGATCTGGTAAGACGGTAAATACCGTGCGTGAAAAACTGTGATAAACATTGTGTGTACTACAGGATATACTCTATTCATTTCCCGATTGATGAAGGAATTCCGCACAAAAAAAATTGTGTTTCCTTATGACACACGATTGAAGTGAAAATTTCTGATTTAATCTTTAGCAAGAAAATCCAGTTGTTCGGATGTACTACGCTTTATTTTACAACATTTTCTTCCATACGCGTTGTTGTTTTCCTTGCCCTTCATCGGCAGATTTGTTTATTCCATCCATTTTCTGTTAAGGGCAATGTTTAAATAATTATGCATTCTTATATATTTATGTATGAGCATATATGATTTAAATGTGATTTATTCTAATTATTTAAAAATGTTTATTTTTAAATTACTCATGTAGATTATATTTATATAATATATATGTTTACATGGTACTTACAAGTGTCGCAACAGTGCCAACGTTCAAGATAACTCGCCAAGTTAGCAACCCTGATTTCCCATCCATCGTACGAGCTGAATTGGTAACCATGTACTTCCTTTCATATAATGTCGCCATACCATTGCGATAATACATAAGTACCATTTATTTCACTTTTTTACACCGTATACTATGTAAGGCTCGGGAAACTTATGCTCTGTGAGAGCCGTTTGCTTTTCTTAAAATTCTCTCAGCAAACAAAAGGAGAGAGTTCGTACTTTTTCTCAATAAAACTTTTATTTTTTCGTAATCTCTTTATTGTCATTCCTAATATGACCAAAATATTGGTAATTCATTAAAATTTCGGATTATTAATTCTTTTGCCAAATTTTATGCTTCAATTCTTTTCTACTAAATTAAAAAGTAGATCCCATGTTTCATTTCTTCCACAAATTAAAAATAGATCCATGTTTCGTTTCTTCTTTTTGACATAAGAATCTCCCCCCCCCCAATTATTTTCGCTTGTACTCCACTTTCTCGTCCACTCGCTGGAGTTGAGTGAAAGTGGGTTGCATGACAGTAATATTTAAATAAAGGAATAAAACTTCCCAGGAAAAAGTGTGCATGAAATTTTATTTTGCGAAAAGTGTGCATGAAATTTTATTTGAAAACAAACACGCGCCCGAAAGTTTTCAATTCAAATTTATGAACGCTGCCGACCCGAGCATAATTACCGAGTAACCCAATGGACGAAATACCCACCCCAGACAGACTAAAGTGGGGAATCACGTGACAATCCTTCAACATTTGCACGTGTTTTTATTCCGTACAAACCCGTACACTAAGTTGTTAAGTATTCTTAAAGTTGTAATTTTATCTGATTAAAACACATGATATCATTATATATTTTATGCATTATTCTAGTTTTATTTTATATTTGTTAGAAAAATTTCAACAACTTTTTGTAAAATTTCTGTTTTATCTTATTTATTTATCTAATTAGGTTCGTCCGCTCCAACCATTAGTGTTGTAGATAGTATATTATGTATGATTCTCTTGATTCACTTAGATTAGCTGCTAGTTATTTTAGTTCCACCACTTGTAGTTCTTATTTTATATTTTGCGCACATCGGCTCACAGTACAGGAACACACACACACAAAACCCTTCTTTAAAAATTCACACTTATGTGAAATTCTCCGATATAAGGAGAATGAAGTGCCACTAGAAATCAAAGTGTCACTTCACCAATGTTAGAAAGGATTGAAACTATATGAAACCAATTTTGTAAGCACCATATCGTTCATCAGTGAATGATTATTTTTATCACAAGCGTTGTCAAAGCAGAGATGAAGAAAAGAGAAAATACAAGCCATCTGTTCAGATCAGAACAACTTCTAAGGTAAGCTACAAATCTTCTGTTTGAATTGATACCTTTGAAAGTATTATGATTGCATTTATTATTTACTTATGTTTGCTTTAATTTAACTCATTGTTTTGAAGCCAAAATACGTTTTACTAATATTAACATAGGTTTTAATAATATATTTTACATTGTTATTTATCATTGAATATAAGTTGATTCTAAAGATTAAAAGACGACAGCTATTCAAATTTAGCAGCTTTTAAACATCTGTAAAGAAATGTAAATGGGCAATTTATATATATATATATATACATATATATATTTAATAGGTTCATTATCAATGATAAGTTTATAATTTGAGTCTTATTTTTAAAGTAGCATTGAATATCACTACATTGTTTTCTATTGTAATGAATATACATTATTGGGCTTTGTCATTATATTGATATTGATATTTATGAGTAACTTAATTTGATTCCAACATGTTAAATGCAAAGTAATGCCTAACCATTTGAAAAGAAATGTAAATATTTCAATTAAAACTTGAATTCAATGAGTAATATTATGTTTACATTAAGATTCTCCACAAATTTTTACTAATTTTCTGATAAGGCACTATTTTAAATCAAATACTTAATGATGTTTTTATGTAAAATAAACTGTTAATTTTAACTTTTTAAAACCCCCATGGCTATATTTTAATTATTTAAATTTTTAACTTATGGTCTTGATAAAATAATTGAATTTAAATTGCCGTAAATTAACTTGGCACAAATTTTTCAACATTGCTAGTCAGTAATTAATAAGTAAATTGTCTTATATAAGTTTACGATCTTATACATTATTGTACAATATTTTCTTTTTACATTATTAAGCTGAGTCATTATAATGTTATTGCTATTCATATAAATCCTAATTTGAGATTCCAACACCTTAAAGTAAAGGCAAGAAATGCCAAACCATTTTGAAAAATTTTCATTTGTGCTTGAATTAATGCAGAGTAGTCTTAGCATAGTATTTTTAACCCAAATAATTAATTATGTGTTTTTATATAAAATGAACTGTTAATTTTCACTTTTAAAATTCTCATGCATATAATTTAGTTATTTAAATTTAACTTATATCTTGATAAAATAATTGAATTTAAATTAAGTCGTAAATTAACTTGGCAATAAATTTTCAACATTTGTAAATCATAGACAAAATGGTAATACCGGGAAAACTTTATATAAGTTTACGATCTTATTTTAGAATTTATTTCTTATATATTGATATCTTTTTACTTTAGGTTATATGCAGTAAACTTGTCCTGCTGGGGAAATATTTTATTTGTAACCTTTTTCTGATCACCCCTCGTAATTATGGGATATTTTCAGAAATCATTCTGCTCAAATGAACAGCAAACGTTATGTAGTGACGTCAGAATACATTCGTCACAGAAGAAACAAATTAGTTCCTAACATCAGAATTAAGTGCTATCTTATCCTTGCTACATATCCTTTCTTCTTTATCACGGTTTGTTTTAAATGAACTTATGAAAGGTGTGTTAATTGCAGAACCCAAATGCTAATGAAATATTCAACATGATTTGCCAAAGTGTCCAAAGAAGCTATTTCAGGTAAAGAGAGTTACACATGCCGTAATGGAAGTAATCAGAATTCAACAAAGGACTTACGTACTGTGAGAGAGACCCAGCATTACATATACCTTTGGGAAATGTTCACTTGATTCTGGTGTGATGCTCGAACTCGTAAAGATTATTTAGAATCAGACGGAAAACACCAATACCAGCATGCTGCAAATTGATAAAAACTATTTTTAAAAGAGAAATATTAATTAAAAGGAAGGAATTACAGATAAAGCAGGATATTTCGAGGTATTATAATACTGTAATTTTTAATTTGTTTTTGTAAAATGTGCATGTAACATTTTTATATTAATAATTTTATACTCAGTTCTTTTTCATCATATATTTTCATACAAATATATCATTTAAATATTATGTGAAGGTATTCTAAACTTGTTACAACAGAAAATTATTAATGTTTTCTTGATATTTATGTGCAATTATTGTGTAAATTTTTCATTTTTAAAAATTTAAATTTTTAAAATTTTAGAATAATTTATAAAATTATTAATCATATTGTTTTATTGAATATAAACATTATATGAAATGCTTTCATGATTTTCATATTTTATATCAATATGGTTTACCAGTGTTTGATATTTGAAATGATCCGTAATATATTTTGTGGTTTGATTTACCAAACTAATAATATAAAAGTTCTTAAATTTTTCCTTGTACTTATATTCGTTCTTCTACACGGTGTGAATTTGCATATCAAACATGTTGTGAATGAATTTTCATTTTTCCAGTACTTCCGTATTACAGATGAAAGTTACAATTCTATAGAATGCTATTATATTTACATCAAGTTTGCCTATCATTTAAAACTAAATTAATAATTTACTTAATAATGGTCGTTCTTGATGAAAATGAATCTTATTCTACAATGTATTGCATATAAAGACTTAATTACATAAAGATATCTAAAGTGATTCTAATAAACAGCAACATTCTCCATTTCCAGGATCGTCTGATTACTTAGTAATTATCTTTTAAAAGTGGAATTTTTAGCTACGACTTTTATATATAAAGAGTAACACGTCAAAAACACCAGATTTTTGTTCGATATTAAAATGACTTTTTCCAAACACTAATCGTTTCTTTTCTAGAAGCAACCATTTAAGAAAATAAGACGTTTTAAAAATTATAATGTTAAACTAAAATAACAAATAATCGTAGCTATAATAGTAAACAACTGGCAGCGTAATCACGTAACACGGTTTTCACGTGATCGTGACGTCACATGAATTTAGTCCATTTCTGGATTAGCCCTTATCAATGAAAAGTATGATTCCCCACTGATTTCACAATTCATGTGACGTCATAATCACGATAATTTAACCATGTAAGTGAAATAATCAAGTTCTAAAACACATGTGACGTCATAAGGATAAATGCACTTATCTATTTTCAGCAATCAGTTCATGAACTCGTTGTATTAAATTACGCTTTTTACAGAAACTTTTTAATTAATATTTGTCACTTATTTAAAAGTACATGTATAAACAAGATCTTTTTCTTAATTTTAAAATCTCTTTGCAGAAATTTCTTTATAACTCTTGAGCATCTTTACTCAACTATGCAATTTGAATTTTACCTAAGTTTTACAAATAGAATAAAAAGTATGAGCTAGTTTATTGTCCGTTTCATCCAATGTAGAACACGTGTTTATATTATCATGTGATCAGTCAAGAATTTAGTCCATTGTTGCAACAAAGATTCGGCAAAAGAATCAGCTATTAACGCTCATATGAATAAATTATTGCAACTTGAGCCAGAAAATTCCGTTAACATTTTAGGGCACGAAGAGAATTATTGTATATAACATTTTGAATTTCAAGTTAGATCTTTATCTATCGACGGCAAACTTTTTCTAATCTTTAGTTCCCGAAAGGTTACGAAAAATCCCACTGAAATTTAATGTTCAATATAACCGTTTGATGACGTGTAATTGATGTTAAAGATTAAATTTCGTTCTTGTAAAAAGAAATTCAAAGCAGAGAAACAGTTATATCATTTACTAATCAACATAATTCATATTTAGATCGAAGCCGTACATCGCGGATATTCAAAACAGACGGCAATAAATCTTCCTAATAAAATTAACATTAATTCATCTTACGCCATGTTGAATCATTTCGTGTAATGTAATCTATTCTTCTAAAACTGCCCTTGCTGTTGAAGAGGAAAATGCTAAGAAGCTGTCATGATGTTTTGGCTTCATTCATGATTAAGAACTGTAGAAAGAAATTCTTTCTGTAAATATAAACTGTTTCCATAAGAAATAAATATGCCAAGCATCTCCATTACAAATTTCCAATGAATCAGCGGATATATATAGTTAATTTCAGAATCATAAAAATTTTCGCAAGTGCTCAAGGTCAAATAAAAGCGAAGAGGTTCTTCACTTAATAAAAATAAATAAAGATTCCGCGTTGTACAAGCATTTGCAGCGAAAATAAATAATAAGTTGCCAACTGGAAGTGGAATATTTTATTGTCGCCAAATCTGGATTATTATCGTGGACTCGATGATCCGATGAGGACAATGGAACAAAATTATGAAATTTTTGTATTGCCATCTATCCTGACAAGTGTGCAAAATTTCGAATTAATCTGACTTTTAAGTGGGTGAAAATCGAGTTCAAGATCTGTTACATGCAAGTGAAACTATAAAAGCGTATTGCAAACAGAGGATTCTATTGATTCACTTAGCAGAAATTTTCACAAGAATGCTCTCTGTTGTTAAATCCAAACCATCTAGCAGGGAGGATTGATAATTTATGCTTTCACCCAGTGGAGAAATCAAGTTTTGACAGAGTAGTTCAATCTCTGAATCAGAGTTTCTAATCCTGATTGATTACATTGTGCAAATCCTGAATTGATTAACGAATTGGGATTGGATTATTTTTTATAAAATTACACATTAGCAAAGTTAAAATTGCATAATAAAACTGAAAATTTCATTAAAAAATTGATTTAAAGTTTTATTGTGTGTGAAAAAAATACAAAAAAACTTAATTTATCATAAAAAAAATTTAAATAGTATTTAATGAAATTTAAAAAAACATTCCTTCATTTCTTGTGTTTCTGTAAACAAGCTTTTAAAAAGCACAACTCGTCCAGCGTTTCATCATTCAAACGGCTTCTTATTTTCGCGTTACAAATTGTCTGTCGAGAAAATGCTCTCTCTCTCTCGTTCGGATTCTATACTAGTATGTGTCATCGTCATTCGGAGTATGTTCTTTTCAGGTAGTCACCACCTCTTCCTCCATTTTGAAAAAAGATACATTTCTTTAAAAAAATTTGATGACAGTGTCTCAAATCTAATAGACTGCAGAGGTGCATATACCTCCCACATATCAACATTTTTAATCAGCCTGTCCCCTGGGTTACTGAGTACAAGTACCTAGGGTTAATACTTGACACAACATTAAATTTTGCAAAGCATATCTGTTCCGCCCACCAAAAGAAGGCCGGAATGAGAAGCACTCTAAATTGTTTGATTTCTCCCAAGAGCAAGCCTGCATTAAGGCACAAGGTTCTGTTATACAAAGCCATTCTTTGTTCCATCATACTGTATGCTTCTTCCATCTGGGCAGGTGCGGCAGTTGCTCACCTGAAAAGATTGCACACTTTTCAAAACATTCAACTGCGTAGAACAGCAAACGCACCTTAGTTTTTCAGAAACGAAGTCTTGCATAAAGATCTTAATGTTCCGCCGCTTCTTGATTTCCTTAAAAAACAATCAGAAAATTTTTTCAACCGGCTACCGCAGATTCTAACTGAATCTATCAGGGAAATCCTGGCTTAAGACAATTCTATCACTAGCTCTTCTAAGAGCTAAAGCAGTTCTTAACCACTCGTATCATCACTTCCCCGCTCTGAAAAGGATGAGAATATCTTGATTACATATTAGAAAATTCTTACATCAATCGTGTTTTTGTGTGTGTTTTATGGTTATTTATCACTTGTTGTTTTCTTTTGCAAGACTACATTCACTCTAATTATCACCACCCCAGCAATGCAAGCTTTTGCACGCGTTTAGTGTGGCAACTTGATTTTATTTTAAACTTCTCCGATTTTTCTTACTTTCTTCCAAATAGTTATTTAAAATCTCCTTTCAATAACCGCACGGCGCAGTTATTTAAAGGTGACGAGTAACGGACTTAAAAATAATATTCTCTATAATCTTTGATATTAAAAAAAATCCTCCCTTTTCTTCTCCTTGTTCCGTCGAGATACGGCAGACGGTTGAAAGACGAGCTTGGTTGTCAGAGATGAGACGTCACTTTCTCTTCGCTCTCCTAAAGCGAAATGAACTTAATGAACTGGAAGAGTGGTTTTCCACTCACCCCTCCACCAGCGTTGTTGCACTGTACTTACTCAATGTGGACTGCTTTCTATTTTTAATGTAACTTTAACAAATTATTCTTTTTTTCAACTTTTTTATGAGTGGATAACAGAGATTTCTCTGAGGTTCCTCGAAAATGTATAACGTTACCAGAAACATTTAATAATAATTATTTATGTTTCCTGTCTTTTTTTGTCTTTATTATTAATTTGTTATTGGATAATTTTATTATTTTTTATGTATTTGTAAGAAAGTGAGAGAGTTAGAATAGTATATTCTTTCTTCCATCTCTTAAACTCCTTTTGTTTTATTTTTTTATTATTATACTAGCTGCATGGCCCTGCATTGCACGGGCTTTTACCGAAGGTTTAACTTAATCCCCATGTTAATTTCCTCCTTACTTTCTGACGCCAGGACTTTTGTGTGGGTGTGACGCGTACGATGTGAGTGCATGGTTCGTGAGTGCGTGTCATGACTGTCTCGTTTAACATTTTCAAATTACGAAATTTCACTATTATTTTAAATTTTGAAGTAAAATTGTGGATTTTTTTAAATGTTCGACACCGATATTGATTCATTTTAGAAAAAATCATAAATATGCAAATAATCATTGTTTTGTAAAAAAAAAGTTTTTTTTAAAAAATTCTTTAAAAAAAGATAGTTTTCGGCATTTTGCTTTTTAAATCACTGATTCTAAATGATCAATGAACTTGTTAAAAATCATTTTCATTTAAATGCATCGATATTTATTCATTTTAGAAGGAATTATAATATAGGCAAAGTATTATTGTTTTGAAGGGAAAAAAATCCGAATCGTGATAAAATAAATGATGTTTGGTATTTATAAATTAATTAAATCACTGAGATTTTAAAAGAGCAAATTATGAACTTTTTTAGTTCAGATGGTTTACTTATCACAATTTTTTGAAATCCATACATAACGATTGAAAAATTTCGGTTAATGATTTACAAGAAACACACACAATACTACTTTATTTTAAAAAATATTTATTTGATGTAATACATTTAAATGTATTGCAAATAAGCTTATTTAAAATAAGGATAACGGAGTATAAACGCGATTAAATTTTTCACAAATATAATTAATGCAAAAATTCTTACCGTTACCTATTGAAACGACTGTTTATTTCTTTATTGCGTTGTTTTTGAGTGTTAGATTAAAAATAAGTTACAAAAAAAGGTAAAAATCCTTTATTTACACATTCACAGTATAAAATTCAAAAAGAAAATAATACTATGTGATAAAAATATATTTCAGAGTATTTTTTTATATTTTTTATGATATATTTTTCTAAAATTCCGCTGTTCTTCAATAAATCAATCTTTAAGAATAAAAAAAAACTATCGGTTGTGATGCGTTATATGAATGAGCGTCCCGCCCCAAATAGCAATGTTTTGAGGGAAAAACTTTTTACCCTTTTTACTACGCAGCGGAAGACTCAAAACTACCTCAACCTTTCCCGTCTGCCAAACAGAAAGCTAACGCAAAGTAACCTTGACGCAATTGAGAATTTTTTTTTTTTTTTAAGTTTTCATTTTTTTTCAATGGCTGAACTTTTACGTTAAAATTTTGAAATTTCACACATTAATTGCAAAAACAAAGTACTTTCAAATAAAAAATGTTCAAAAAAGACTTTAAATTATTTCTTGCAAAAACGGTATTTTACGAAAATCACAAAATTTTTTTAAAAATCCATAATATTTAAGCAATATTTTCAATCTTCGCACAGAAGTTGGATATCATTTTTCTACAAACTTTAAAAAAGTTTCCTACGATAATTTTAATAAATGACGAAGTTATTTAATGTTGAGTTAAAAATTTGCATATATTTTAAAAAATCGTAGAAAAAAAAGTTTTCGGCATTTTACTTTTTAAATAACTGATTCAAAAAGAAAAAAAAAACATGAAATTATTTAGTAAAAAATATTGTTTTAATAACACGAAAATAAATTCATACGCAATGATTTAGAAAAAAAAATTCATAAAAATGCAAAAGTTTTAACTCATTTTTAAGAAATACCTAAAATATAGAAAATATCATTATTTTGCAAAAGAAATTATACCGTATCGTGGCGAACGAAATGATCTTTCTGATTCCGTAATTATTTTTTGTCTGATTTAAAAAACAAAAATCGGATGGCTGTTTAAATAACGTTGAGAGTACCGAGAAATTTCTTCCTCTGTTCATTCACGATGCTGGGCAGGAAAAACAACACGCATGGTTAAGACAATTGGGCGTTTTAAGTTTTTTAATTAATATGTTTTTAAATAATTACAATATCGGAATGAAAAATAGTTTACGTCCTATTCTCAGACCTACTGAATATACGCACAAAATTTCAAAAGATTTGGTCTAGTCAGTTCGGAGGAGTTTGGCAACAAACACTGTGACACGAGAATTTTATATATTAGATTTGCTTTGTATATTTATATTTTGTTCACGTACACGTATTTATATCGTACAGTTACCTTTAAATATGTATTTTGTTATTTTACTGTATTCTGTTTAAAACGTAAACTTTGATTTTTTTCAATATAGACTGGACGTGTGTGGGAATGGTTGTTTTCCGAGGGATTGGTTTGTAGCTATAAACTCTCTTCGGGTGAGCTCGGTTCCTTTGAACATTCCGCCAATAGCGCTCATGTCGTTTCAGAGTGCAACGCTTATAAAATTAAAATTTTAAAAAAACACGAGCGATAATAATGAGAGATTATGAGAGTGACACCTGTTTTGGCTTTTACTTATTCGAATTTTTGTTTTTACTCACAATTTGTTTGTTAATATGTCGTTAAATTGATTTTATTGCATGCTTAATGCGTATGCACTCAATTAAAAGTTCAGAAGAATATTTATACCATTATTAATCTATAATTTTGAATTCTTTTTGAAGTTGCAATAGTTTTTTTTTTATAGTTTTATTAAGTTGTGACAGTAAGAAATTTTGTTTAAACACAAAATCATAGTAGAATTTAAGGGAAAAAAAATAAAAATTACTAAACTCCTTCTCTCTACCGTACCAAATATCAAATCCTTGAATACGGTTGCTTAATTTGAAACTACTGAGTTTCAGCGAAATACCGACATATATCAAAACATATTTATTTACTATGGATAAAATATGCGTTACCATTCATTGTAAAAGATTATAAACCACTAACAATGACTTCTGAAAATAAATTTGCAACAAGTACATAGCGTTTGATAGAGATTTCTCTAAGGTTCCTCGCAAATGTATAACCGTTACCGTTTCTAAGTACATAGCGTTTTAGCGTGAGTTTAATCTTTAAAATATCCTTCGTTATAAACTAACCAGTAGGTGAAACGTTTAACCAGTTTTGCGAAGATTTTTAACCCACCCACATGATGTACCTTCATTAAATTTAAACTAAATTCCAAACCGACGGGAAAATAAAATCTTTTTTAATGAACCCAAATTTTTCCTATATTCTAAAGAAAGTTCATTCAGTTATTCATATTATTTTCTTAAAACTGAAATGTGTTACATAATTTTATGGCTTCATGGCTATGAATGTTTTAACGTATTTTAATAAGCGCATGGTATATATTTTGATATTTTAAAGATATTTTATTCAGATAGTAGCGTAACGATGGCAAAATATAATTTATGTAATTGCACGAGAAATAATCAGACGTTTTGAAGTGCGCGCCTTTCATAAATTTTGAAAGAACCGTATGTGAGATACATGTAATGCTTAACTAAGTGTTTCCGATTTAATACTTAAACTAAAATGTCTTGAATAATATGTAAATCTAACTCCATAAAGCTTCTATCCTGTTAGTCTATTTATTCAATATTTTATCTTATGATATGTATTATTACAGATATCTCAATAGCACGAACGCGCAATGCTTGATCTCCGCTGAGTGCCATCTTGATTATTCACATAAACATTTTTTTCTAAGTAATATGGCGTGAATTTTTAAGAATAATATCGTCACCTAATCAGATAAAAAATGTAAATGTTCCCAATATCAGTTTTTATTTTCAATATGATAAAAAATACAAAATATGCTTCAAAACGTTCTCTAACTTTTTATTATTATGTAAAAATCTGTCCAAACACAATAACATGAATCATTAAAAAATTAACACATATGTCTATCGAATACACATTTCAATGCGGAAAATTAAAATAAAAAGAGCTGGAAAATGCTCTCTCTTAGCACTATCTGTAACTGAATCCACTAAGTCGGATGCACTAGCGCCATCTACAGTAGAGCATCGTTTATCCGAATCAATTGGGACCGGACACCGTTCGGATAACCGAAAACGATCCATGCAGAAAATGAAACCGGACACTATACGAATATTGAAAATCATCACATGCGGGAAACGGGCTTAAAGGAAAAGCAAAATAGATGCAAAATGTCACAATTTTACCTTTATTGTGGAAAATAATCACTTATTTTTCGCTGTACCATTGTACACCTTCGTTTTGTCGCTGCAAGGTCTCTGATTCTCTTGAGCAGCAGTAGTTGAGTAGGACAACAGTCCGATAGTTATTTATACCATTCCATAGTTGTCTTTATAACGCAGGAAACGCGTCAGTATTTGATGGACTCTTGCTATTTTCGTTGTTGTCCTCGTCTTCGTCCGTTTCATCTTCGACAAGTTAGGATTCTTCTTGCAGGGAAGTCACAATCTCGTCATCATTCAGCATTTGAAATTCACAGTCTTCTGCATCGCATTCCATCCAGGTTTCAACATCAACGAAATTTAACAAAATAGCACGTATACACCCCTCACTTGGAAACAAACTAACCTATTATTCCGCGCAGATGTTTACCAAATCACACAACTGAAATTCTCCAAATATCCTTCCCCTTAGGTTTTCCCGTCACTTTTGGCCTTAAGCGAAGCAACTGTCGTGAGCACTGCACTTTCGAAAACGTATCCGGACTTTGGTTCGGATATTTGACGCACCGGATAATAAGCGTTCGGATAAACGGTGTTCTACTGTATTGATATTTTTTTTTCTAACACAGCTGTGAATATTTTAAAATTTTCATGATTGTGTAGAATTAAATAAAAATTAAAATACTTTCTTGTTCTGTTAGTAGCTAAAAAATATTAAAAAAAAAAAAAATAGTATCTTTCTTAAAATACTCTTCTTTGTAGGAAAAACGAAAGTTTTAAATGTTTTTATGTATGAAATTAAAATAATATTTTATTCCAAAGTAAAATATAATGCGTAAATGAATTTAAAAAAATTCATCACAGAATATAAAAAAATCGCGAAAAATGAAAGAAACATGAAGCCAGGGGCGTAGCTAACACCGTATCAATGACGACTTACATGTGTGTGTGTGTGTGTGTGTGTGTGTGTGGGCCCAACATTATACACAAACAAATCTTAACATGAAGGGACCTCAGAAAAGAGCGTCTTGAAAATTCGATTCAGTGCCCACTTAAGATCAACTACGCCAGTGCATTGAGCACGCTTATGATTTTTAGCACGTTTTTCACGTAGTGTCAAAAAAGAAAGCGCAATTAGGACGCAAATTTCGTCTTCGTCTTCGCTCCATATTGTGTCGTACCTTTTTCACAGCCAATAATTAACCTATTGACCTCGGGTTTTCGGCATTTTGTCGCATTTGTGCCCTAGATGAGCCGAATCATATTTAAATTTAATAATTTAAAAAAAAAATTTAAAAAATTTTTTTAAAGTATAGTACTACTTTTTGTTAATAAAAAGTTCATTAGTTGCATTATTGTAAAATACAACATGTGAAAAACGCGCTAAAATTACTTGGCCATGCCAATGATTGATATTTTGTTTCTCTTCTCTTTTTTTCAATCATATTACATAAATTTAAGAATTAAATCCTGGGACAATATAAAACTATCATACCGAATATGTCATAGTTATTAATCAGCTATCTTAAATGAATTTATGATAGTTTATTTAATTTTGCGAACTAAATCTTTTTTCGTTATGTTCGTAACAACTGGAATAAGAGTATCAAAAAATGTTTGTAAATATTACAAAAAAGTTATATATATAATTGTTTATAAACTTATCAAACCTAAAATGAAGGATAACAAAAACCGTAAGCAAATTTGATTTCCGGTGGTTCTATTCAAAAGGGAAATTTATTACAAATGCATCATCCGAGAAAAAAGTAAGCAATTTGCAAATGGTACAATTTAGTAGAAAGCATTTTGCATGTGTTCTTTGGGTGACGTAGAGGACAAAATCTCAAAAGTCAGTAGCATCGAAATAATGTATAGTTTAAATATTTGATATACACCCATATATTTCTCTTAAAAATGTGACCTTAAAATAATTGCAGAATTGTGAGGCTTATAGCAAACACTAAAATATATACCTATTTTTATGTTGGATCCTTTATCTTTTGACATTCGCTTCACTAAAATAACGAAGTGGTTCTTTGTATTTAGTAACTGAATAAAACTCCAAGACACATCAATTTATATGAATCAATGTCTAAAGATAGTTATTTCAAAAGGATAATAATAACAATAACGATAAGTGGGAGGTAATATATGAAATGTGTCAAAAATATCCAACCGATATTCATAAAATTAATCATATTCAGATTTACCAGTCTTACACTGAAAAAAAGATTCCATTTCAAAATACAGTCGACTCTCGATAATTCGAAGTTGAAGGGACTAATGAAAAACTTCGAATAAACAAGAGTTCGAATTATCAAGAGGGGAGGAAAAAACTCCCAAAATACATGAAGAGAAATTTTTTTCTAACACATTTAGATTTGAAATTATATAATAAAGCAACAATTGCACAAATATATAAAATTATTTTAAAGTACACTGCTGGCCACCGTAAATGCAACACCCTGAAGGAAGCAGGCAAATAACATGCAATTTACAGCATGCATTAGCATAGGTGAGATATACAAATGAATAGAATTTAGCGCAGACACACATCACGCACGCCTGTGGCGCCACCTCACAGCGCTATTTAAGGCTTGGAGATTTCAACGATTTCAAGTTCGGCAATTATGTTTTTCTTGTGGTTTTTTCAAAAAAAATGATTAGTTATGTCTCGTAGAAAACAGCGATCAACTTCTGATCAAGTATCCGAGTTTGACAGAGGAAGGATAGAGTGGCCTACCGAGATTGTGGATTATCTTTCAGGGAAATCGGTAGTCGGGTTGGACGAAACCAAACAACTGTAATGCGGATATGTAACCGTTGAATGCAGGGGGGTACGACGGACCAACGTGGTCGATCGCATCCACCTCAGTGCACCACTTCACGTGAGGACAGGCAAATTGCGCGCATGGCAGTGACGGATCGCTGAGTCACATCACGAACCATAGCACAGCACATTTAGTCTGTAACGCATCATTCAGTGTCTGTGCGTACCATTTGACGCTGTTTACAGCAGAGTGGTGTGTCCGCAAGACGTCCATTGCTTGGTCTACCCTTGACGCAGAACCACAGACGTCTCCGCCACCAATGGTGCGATGAAATAAGGATGTGGGAGGCAGAATGGAATGAAGTTGTCTTTACTGACGAGTCACGCATCTGTCTCCAACACCATGATGGTCGGATTCGAGTCTGGAGACACCGTGGAGAGAGGATGCTGAACAGCTGCGTTATGCACCGCCACACTGGTCCTGCACCGGGTATTATGGTATGGGGAGGTGATGGATATCACTCACGCACTCCTCTAGTACGCATTGCCGGTACTTTAAACAACCAGCGCTACATCTCCAAGGTGTTGGAGCCAGTTGTCCTTCTTTACCTACAGGGCTTGGCCACAGCCATATTTCAACAGGATAATGCGCGACCACGCGTGGCACGCATTGTCCAAAGATTCTTCGTCAATCACCAGATTAAGTTGCTTCCCTGGCCGGCTCGCTCTTCGGATCTTTCGCCGATAGAAAACACGTGGTCCATGGTTGCTCAACGATTAACCCAGATTACACCCCCAGCTGCCACACCAGATAAACTTCGGCAACGTGTGAAAGCTGCTTGATCTGCTGTTCCCCAAGAACACATCCAAAGTCTCTTTGAATCAATGCCGAGGCGTGTGGCAGCGGTGATCTACAACATTGGCGGCTACTCTGGCTACTGATTCTGACATGAACCAACCACACTTTACAGAAGTCTATAAATTTAATCATTTGATACTTGGTCAACATGTTATCTACAAAATAAATTTTGTTGTGCTATCTCTTGTTTTTCTTGGTGTTGCATTTACGGTGGCCAGGAGTGTACATATTACACAAAAATTAAAAGTCCTGTATTAAAAGAATACATGTTTGTATTAAAAACAATTATTAAAATAATATATATACTGTAAATAATAATAAATTTTTTGACGAACAAAATCTGTCATCTTTTTTTGTTTTATATATGGCAATTAATCTAACTTGGTCAATAGATTTTTCTAGAATAAATGAAGCTTGAAAAATGTTCGCATCAACGTTATTTTCAAAGCAAAAGTTGCGTAATATGTTTAGTAACACACTTAATCTTCTGCCAGAGTTATCGGAGTCAGCTCCGATTGTTGTCAAAGGGACTACGTTAAAGGGAAGACAAGCAGAAACACTACAGCACAAAATATGTAAGATCCGACCGGTTTGCTACAGGACTCTACATGATAGCTAGTGTTTGAATTGTCGAGAATTTTATAACATCACTTCTAGTTGGCGCGTATTCTATTCCGGCCAGCCACAGATTTTACTTCGAAATATTGAGTATACAAAACGTATTGTTTTAATTCGAAATATCAAGAGTTTTTCTAGGGGGATGAGCATCTACTTTGAATTAACGGGAGGTTCGTATTAACGAAGGTTTGAATTATCGCGAGAGTCGACTGTAATTTCATTCGGTATACGTATCTCATATTTTTACCAATTATTCTATCATTGTCTAAACTAGCGTTATTGGTATAAATTAATTTTTGAAAAAAGAAAATGAGAGTCATTTTATTGGGCTTTTCAAATCAGGAAAATGTTTTTCTTAAAACAAAGATACTATACATCGAAACGAGCATCGTAAGAACTTACGACTTGATAGAAACACTTAAATTAAATTAAACTACAATTAATATCATAAACAATTAAAACAAACTTTTATTAAAAACTAAGATGTATAATTAAGGGGTATTTGTGTCAGGCCTCGTCATTTTGAAACAACAATCAAATGGCAGGGATGGCATCTGTGAGCTAGTGTCCCATTCTTCAAACTTCCACAGGTGACCGTAGCCCAGTGGTCAAGGTAACGGATTCATGGCCGACGTGCATGGGTTCGAGCCTAGTACCGCTGAAAACCCACCAAGCAGATGGTTCTGATGCAAGTTAAATCTTTTGAGGCTCAAACATCCTCTCGTTCAATGTGGCATGGAAGTTCGGAGAAAGGAGTGCCAGCTCAGGTGTCGTCCTCGTCACATGATCATGGTTTAAAATTGTGAAGTCAATTGCCAAAAGCCCTTGAGTATCTGAGTTGTGCGACGATAATATTCACTCACTCGCTCACTCTACACGTGATTGAGTGATCCGACTCGAGATGGTTGCGATTTCGTGGCTGACGTTGTCTCTACTGAGTCATAGATTCTACATTTAAATTCACTCGTGAAAAGTGCCGAAACGCATTACAACTGTAGAGGTTTGTAAGCCCTCACGCTGTGGAAGTATGAAGAGTGGGTAACCTGATCAGAAGGTCATCCTCGTCACACACACACACACACATTTCAACATCGTTGAAATCAATCAAGCTCGCCACCAAAAGTATTCGGCTACGTGAATAAACAATCAGATTTCCACACAAAGTCAATGTAAAAAATTTGACCCTTGACTCCCCTACCAGTGAGTTGGTGGTTGGGCGAACGAACGATCTAGTTGTTATATCGAGTGTGTTAGCTGCTGCGTCACTAGTTGTGACGGCTTTGCTGGTTGTGTCACTATGCGACGGCTTGAAGATTGCGTCACTATGCGACGGCTTGAAGATTGCATTTGCGATGGATAAATGGCGCCACGACAGTTCAGAAAGGTCGCTTTTTTCTGAGTTCAGCCAGGGTCACCAATGAAGTGTAGCGTTCTATTCGGAGGTCAGAACCCTGGACCTTTGGATCCGAAACCGAGTAACTTAACCACTACACCAAGATGATCACCATGGTGCGGAGGTAGTTGTTGGCTAAAAAAGATGATATCGTTACAGTGGCATCTGGACTCGAAGGAAACACGCTTGGGACTAAGTCCGAGACCATGATAATCTAGTTGCCGCGCTCACGCCGTTGGTGTGGTTGTTAGGAGAGGGGGTGCCAGCTCAGGTGTCGTCCTCGTCACTTGACCATGGTTCAAAATTACGAAGTTTGTCACCAAAAGCGCTCGTGTAGCTGAAAAGTGCGATATCCATGTTCACTCACTCATAAGATTTAGAAAGGGAAGGACGAAATAAAAATAATTTGTTAATGAAATGTTATGTTTCGAAGAGATGTGATAACCTTTTCTGAACATTGATGTTTCCTTATTAAGAGATGAGATTCACACATTTTCCACTAACAGACAAAGCAGAAATTGTCGTACACGCCGATAGACTGAATAAAATGATGGATGGGAATAAAAGATGACACCCCTTTAAGATTTGCTTCCCCCAAGGTGTGTGAAAATTTCCAAATGATGTTTCAGCCATAACTCAACGATTTGGTAAAAAATATTTAACTAAAACAAATCGATTCATTGAATAATGAACTCTGAAAATATTAAACTGTCAGACTGAGCACATAGTTACACGAAATTTCGCATATTTATGAAAAGAATAATAAAAAGAGAGAGCGTGAAACATTATTTCAAATAACGTTCTTCACAAGAAACATAACTGCAGATTAAAAAAAAAAACAGATAAATCTTGGAAATGTGCGAGTGCTCTTTAAATCAACCAATGGTATACACCCATATCATCCACAGATTTGAAATAAGCGATGAAAAAATAGTTTAAGGAGAAAACGACATTTATAGAAAGCTGTCAAAATCAAATAGCGGTGAGGAGGGATGGAGATAAGGCTTTTCTTTGATTGAGAGATAAAACAGAAATTTTATCAACATCTGATTGGTTTCTTCACAGAACGAAGGACGAAATGTGAACGGAACGGGGTTTTGTGTTTTTCGAAGCGCACTTTAGGTTAAGAATTTAAGTGCGCATGCTCCTCTATTTTGAAACTTGATGCACAGCAGCAGTCTGAATATTTTCTTTGCTATCTACTCCTTGAAACTACGAATTAATTGACGTTCATTGTTTCTGAAAGTAGAAATAAAACATATTCCAACATGTCGGGTGAAAATAGTGATGAAGAATACGAATTTATAATATGGTGGAATATAGAAAATTACCTTTATTGTTGGCAGAGATACGGAGAAAAACTTGACAGTCCATTATTTACTGCAACCTCGATAGAAAATACGAAATGGCGTTTAAGTTTGTATCCCACCGGTTCTTTTAAAGAAAATTATATCGGGTGTTATTTAAATCGAAAGAAAGATAACGGTCCTGAGAGTATAGAAATAGATTATGTGTTGGAAATTCTGGGAAGCGACGGTTCTGTTCTGGGAAAAATGCATGAAGCCAAATTTGAATTTGAAAAAGAAGACTATTGGGGCGATTCAGAATTTGTAGAAAGGACAAGAGTACTCCAGTTTGAAAAAAGCAATATCTTTCCTGTTAATACTTTAACGGTTTGCTGTAAAATGCGCATGCGAGAAAATAGAAGCCAAGAACGCGTGCAGATGTGTGCAAAAACCGTGATCAATTTCGAGAAAATATCTTTCGTTTGGGATATAGAAAAATTTAGCTCTTTAAAACTTGATCAAAAGATACCTTTTGTAATGAATTCCACTTCTAAAGAAGTATTGATGACGTTAAATCTTTTTTTATGTGAAGGACGACATTCCGATGAAATAATCTCCATTGATTACAACTGTGCGAATAAAAAATTCGAATATTTCCACTTCAAAGTGTTTCTCATCGCTGACGGAGGAAATAAAATAGACTGCAATCAACGAGAATTTCGGTGTGAAGGGTATGAAAAAAACAAGGTGTTTAGTTTATGTTTGACTAAAATGGAATTGCTGGGAAAGAAAGATCTTTATCTGAAAGATGACATTCTGACTCTCTATTGTGAGTGCGTCTTTACAACAGCCATTTCATTTGAAGAAATCGTATGTACTAAACTGGAATTAATATTTCCTCAAAGCATGCCTAAAGTTAACATAATAGGGAAACAGTCGAATAATGCGAGAAGCTTAAGAGAAGATTTCAAAACTCTAAAAGAGGATTACAAAACTCTGTACACAGATGGCACGTTAAGTGACGTAAAGTTATGTACCGGAACCCAATCCTTTCCCGCCCACACTGCTGTCCTTTGTGCCAGATCTCCTGTATTTAAAGCCATGTTCTCCGATGATACGAAGGAAAAGAACAAGGGAAGTGTCGATGTTGTCGACTTGGATGATGACACCCTACATCGGATGCTCCTGTACATGTACACTTGCAGTCTGGAGGACCTAAAATGGGAGAGCGCTCTTCGATTGTACGAAGCGGCCGACAAGTACGAGATCCTGTCTCTGAGGAAAAAGTGTTCAGCTTTTCTGGAGGATCGTTTCACCCCTACCAATGCGTGCGATGCCTTAGTGTTAGCAGACCGACATCAAGACACCCATTTCAAGGATGTCGTGCAAAACTACATACTAGACCGTAAGAGATGTGTGTTTGTTTCAGAAGAATGGAAAGTAAAATTGGAAAACAACTTGAAATTAGCTGCCGAGACAATGCACAAAGTGTGGATAAAATAATGGGGCAAAGCTCAATAATTGTGAGTTTTCTGTCTTTTTCTTGCTTTTTTAAAAATTAAACTCGTAATTTCATTGTAATTATAAATAGGAAAAGTATTTAAACGTTTTTTTATTTTATTTTCTCTAATGAGTTTTACTTAATCTACTTTCATAAAGAAAACCTTTCTATGGATATCAAATAAATGTATTTTTTAATCCTTGTTTCCTAAACGCATTAAAATATATGCCTTTTTTTTTGTCAAAATATGTGAAGGTATTTTTCTTTTTCATGCACTTTAAGAATAAACATTTTCTTTTTCACCTGAACAGATTTAATTTAAGTAACTGTAATTATGGATGTAGTGTGTGTGTTCTTAGGTTTAAAATTCATTGAAAGTTTCTTATAGGCAAATACTTTATTAAATGGTGATGAAATTGTTTTGTGAAATATAGTATCAGAACAATTTTATTGTTTCATAAATTTTGCTTATGAAATCATTATATTTGTAATTATATAAACTTTGAATATGAAATACACTAAAAAAAACCCATAAATTTTGAATATGAAATACACAGAAAAAAATACTAAACCTACAGTATTACTCAAAAACACATTTTTCGATTTTATGTGTAACATTGTAATTCAGTTCATTTATGTGCGTTGTATATCTTCAAAAATCAATTTTGTTATCAGTTATGAAGTTTTTAACACAGTTGAATATAAGAGCATTCTGTACAGTTGCATTTAGTTTCAATTTGCAACAATTATTTGCTGGTGTATGGAGTTTCAAATTTTTTACAACAATGTAAGGTATAAGCTTCTATTTCTTTTTAGTAAGCGAGCGTATTCCTTAAAAGTTAAAATTATGTTATGATCATATGATCTACTTTTAAAGATCAACTGCTTTTCTGTACGGAGTTCGGGTATTTTGAGTGAGTTTGGATACATTTCGAAAAATTCGTTTTTTAGACTTGTCATAATAAAATGCATATACTCACCCCAGAAACAACATTTATTGGCTGAGATACGTATATTGCGGAATTTTTTTTTTTATTTCTACGAGCAGTAAAATTTTAAAAAGTCAGTTTTGTTTGACCTATGCTTTTATAAATTCTGTAAGTTAAATTAAGTTTTCATTTTGTTTTTATCGAGTATATTTAATTTCAAATTTCTGTCTCTCATATCATTAATAATTATTATAGTTTCATATTAATTTGTTTTTGGAAACTCAAAATTCCATGCTTTCTAGAAGTTGCGTGACACCTGAAGCAATTTTTCAAGGAGACTTTCCCTATGACCAAACTCTAGTTATGAAGAAAATATTACTTTTTTCTTTTTATTATTGTCTATTTTAGTTTTCTTGATCTTTAAACGTAACAAACAATTTGGTACTTTATAAATGCTGGTAGAAGTACTCGGAAGTGTGTGTCGAAAGAATATTAAAGAAAATGTGTTTAAGCTAAAAGTTTTTTTTAACCTTTTAAAAATTTAATGATTTTAGTGTATTCATATTTTTATGTATATTTTATTTCTTATTGGTAAATACTTTTGATATTATTGTCAAGAAGTTATTTTGTATTGAATAAAATATCAAAAAAATAAGATTTTGTTTCTTTTTGTCAATGTTAAAAATACGAAATATTGTCAAATCATGCACATAATATTTTTTTAAAAAATCTGAGATTCCCGTTAAGATGTTTACTGCAGTTGATTTCAAAGTTAAAAGTATGAATTAATTTTCACGGTCTCTATCTTTGTACCCTATTTAAATTCTCTATTGTTTACATGTACAAGTTCTATAAATTTTTCTTGATGTATAAGTTTTATGAATCTCTCTTTCTTGGGTGAATTACTTAAACTCTTTTTTGTGTTGAAACAAATTTTTTTCAAAGTAAATAAAAATAATAAAATAAAACAAATTTTTCTTTATTATTTTCATATTTTTGCTTCCAAAACGGAATAGCTTAATAATAGGGTTTGCAATCCCGTGTCATATTTTCAATCCCGGGATTACATTATCATAAATCCCGGGATTAGGACTGGACTGTTTATTAAAAATACGTACATATTAGCAAAGTTGAAATTGCATAATAAATTGAAAATATAATTAAAAATTAATTTAATATTATTTTAATGAAACAAAAAAATTAATTCATCATAAAAAACAAATAAAAACAGTACATAATGAAATTTTAAAAAAAAAGCATTTCTTCATTTCTTGTGTTTCTGTAAATAAGCTTATACAAACACAGCTTCTTCAGCGTTTCATCTTTGAAATGGCTACTGATTTTTGTTACAAATTGTTCTGCCGTAGAAAATGCATATTCGGATTCAAAGAGTAGGTATCGTCATTAAATAGGAGTGTGTTCTTTTCAGGTAGTCACCACGTCTCCCTCCATTTTCATAATGGAGACGTTTCTTTTTGAATTTTTGATGTCATTATCTCAAATCTAATAGACTTCATTGGTGAATATACCTCTTTGATAACTTTATTTAGTTCTTCTGCTACACTTAATGGTTTTTGTAAATGATCCAGCTATTGAATCAGAATGTGAATCAATTTCAAGTGTTACGTCATTTGAAATTGAAGATACAGTTGCATGAGCTGTTCGTAATGCAATGAGATTTGAAGTGTCTCAAGTCTTCCAAGCAAGTTCGCTATTAATTAACGACATTTAATTGGAGAAGGAACTATGACAAAATCTATTCTTGAGATGTTGCTTTTATAATTGTGTAAGCATTGCAGTGAGCCACTTAGATCTGTGCGACGTTCTCCCGTACGAGAAATGAGAGCTGCGCATACATCGTATATACTTCATAAACAAATATGAATTTTGAAAAATTAAATTCTTAGAAATGTTTTTTAATTATAATTTACATAAAAGTTAAATCCCGGAGTTAGTTATTTTATTTCCAGATTGGTAAAAAAAACCGGGTTTGCGGGGATTCGGAATTCCGGGACTCAAAACCCTACTAGATATATTCCAAAAATTCTAATTGCATCTGTCACAGTTAGCTGACATCGGACATCCTGAAGGGTGAGAGAAATGTCCGTTTTCTGACCTCACTCGCGATGGGGAGAAAGTTACAGAAGAAAATAAGAGAAAACATATCAAATTTCACAGTTCAACATACACACCCGCCTCGAACCCTTCAAGGTTCAACACGTAAGAAAAAAGACATCAAATGTATACAGTACAAAAAAAGCAAATAAGATACACTAAATGTAATACCAGATTCACAATACATTGAAAAAAATTTCAATGAAGAATTCAGACAAAAATTAAATCCTGGGATTTCAAAAAATCATCGGGATCCCGGGGCTGCAAACCCTAGTTTGATATCACGGGGCAAGGCGCCAAGTGCTGCTTGGCATAATGTCTTACTCACGCTAAGCATCATTTTTTGTCACTGGCATGGAATTCAAATGACGGCCTAGCTGTTTATATAGATATTTGACGCTCTGGATAATAAACGTTTGAATAAACGACTTTCTACTGTTCTGTTAATTCAAAGGAAATGGCATACCTTATGAATTTGAAGAGCTACAGTTCTAGAACTATACTATTTTTTCAAAAATCTGGGATAAAACCTCGAATGAAAGATTTCGGAACATTAGTGCATTGCACCGGTACATTTCAGGTTTCTTTGTTAAAAAGGGGCTGCGCGTTTTACTTCAAATATACAGTCAGTCACAAAAGTCTACATACACCCCCCAATGCACACAGATCTAGCACGATACTTATATTTTCGAAAATACAACTTTAATTTCGTAATTATCTCAGATAATAATTCATATCTAATAAAGAAAATTATGAACATATTCATTAAAATATATCAAAAATAAACAAAATATGAAATTATATAGTCACGAAAGTCTACATACAGGAACAGAACAACACAATTTTCAATAATTAATAAGTAAAAATGTAATGCTAATATTTTGTAGGACCTCCCTTTGAAGAAATAACTGCCTGCATTCGGTTTGGCATTGACATAACAAGATTCTTCGTCGTCTCAGGTGAAATTTGGGCCCAGGCATGTTCTATGGCCTTCCTAAGTTTCCTTGCTGGTTATTGCTTGTTGCCGAACTCTTCTATCAACTTCCTCTCAGAGGTGTTCGATGGGATTAAAGTCCGGCGACTGTGGCGGTGAATGCAGTTGTTTAGGCAGGAGAGCAGGCCATTCCTTAACAATCTTAGCTGTGTGCTTCGGATCGTTGTCTTGTTGAAAGACAAAGTTGCTCCCAAGTCCCAATTTTTAGACCCATGGGTGTAGATTGCTTTGCAGAATCTTTAAGTTTCCATATTTATTCATGTTGCCATCGATGAACACCAAATTGCCCACTCCAATTGCTGCCATTGTGCCCCAAACCATCACATTACCTCCGCCGTGTTTCACAGTTGAAGTCAAATTCTCAGAGTTCATTGCTGTGTTTTTTTTTCTCCAGACTTTTCCGCGGCCATCACTTCCAAACACGTTGAATTTGCTCTCATCGGTGAATACAACTGTTTTCCAAAAGTCAAAATCCTTGTCAACGTGTGAAGAAGCAAAATCAAGTCTCTTCTGTTGGTTAACAGATGAGATGAACGGTTTCCTTCTGGAAACCCTAAAATAGTAACCACCTGATCGAAGAATTCTACGAACAGTTTCTGGATGTACTTTCTTTCCACTTGCTGTTGCAATATGATCCGCTAATTTTGGAGCACTAATTTTCGGATGTTTCTTAATTTTCTTACTATGGCTCTTGCATCACGATCAGTAAGCTTGTGTGGACGACTACATCGAAATTTGTGCAGCACATTTCCACGCATAACGTAATTTCTATAGATTGTTTGTACAGTTGACACCGAGGTTTGTTTACAATTTTGGCAATTTCGGAATAAAAAAAAGAGTTATTTTCACCTTTACGATCAGATTTCGAAGTTCTAAAGATGTTTCCTTTCCCTGGCTCATTTTGTTGAAGTTATAATGTTGAAAAATCGCGGAAAATGAAGATTAGAATATAGAACAACACGTGTCACCTCAAACTAAGGTGATCTTCGAATAAAAATTGTATGCAAAATTTTTATTATTAGCCAATCGAGTGTATGCAGACTTTTGTGACGTGACAATCGCTACACATTTCATAAAATTTCCCAGTAATTATTATTTCTGAACTTTTTTATTGTGAAAAGCATATTTTTTCACTGAAATTGAAAGATCGATATAATTTTTCAAATTGAAACTTAATCAGTTTTAGAGACCTATTTTGATAGGTGTATGTAGACTTTTGTGACTGACTGTACCTAGAAATTTTAAAAAAGGCAGCTTGAAAGAAGTGCGCATTATACTTCTGATTTATACATTGATATAAATTTCTCCACCGTACGTTCACACTTGGCAGCTTGAAGAATGAAATAACTGGTTTTCGATGTGGGTAGTAAGATCCAAAACACTCAGCTTTATTTTTTTTATTCCAAATTAATTCCATTTCATATTTAGCATGTTTTTCTTGAATGTTGTGCATTAAAATGAAATGCTTTCAATAAATTTTCTAAAATGGTGTTCTGTAATTTTTATGATGAAGGAATAAAAACTCCTTATTTTGATCAAAAATAGGGTAAGTAAGTATTTAATTAAAGATACACAAGAAATCTCAACACAAGGACTATTGGCGACAAATCTCGCAATTTTGAAATTCAATAGTGTTGATGACGACACTGGGACTAGAGACTATTTCAAAACTACCGCACCAATGGGAGGTGTGGTAAAATAAGCCTCTTAACACAGCGGGCCTTGACACTTAAGGCATAACACACGAGCTCGTGACGATGGACACTAACTAGGCTTCACTTCCAAATAAATATAGGTTTATATCTAATATTGTTTTTGATACTGATTACTCGTAACCCTTTTTAAATTAACAATAACTTACTTATACAGAATATATATTTATTATATTTTATAAATTATGAATCATAATTAAGTAACAAAATTTTGAGGAAAGGGATACTTTTGATTTTATCATAAGTTCCAATCTGGGGCAGTAACACACACATCAAATAACAGGTGCAAAAGCTTTTCAATGTAACTTTTTCTTGCTTTCCTTTTTTGTTAGGTCTTTCTTTGCAATTCATACACATATATACAGTCGACTCTCGCTAATACGAACCTCTCGCGAATTCGAAGTATATTTTTTAGCCTTCAGGAAAACTCTTGATATTTCGAACTAAAACAAAACGTTTTTGTACACTAAGTATTTCGGAAGTAAAATCTGTGGCTGGCCAAACTGCAACGCGCAATATATGCATAATTCGCAGTTATAAAACGCTCGAAAATTCGAACACTCGCTATCTAGAGTCCTGTAGCCAACAGATAGGAGTTTACATGCTTTGTGTTGTGTTATCTCTGCGTTAACGTAGCTAGCTCCCTTGATGACCATCTGTCTGCTACTCTTTCCCAGTGGCGTAACGAGGAACATTACCCCCCCCCCCTCCGCTCCCTTGCAAAGTCAGGTCTTAGGCCCCAAGTTGGATTTTACAAAGGGTAGGCACTTGGCGGCAGTCAGGCTTTGCCCCCCCCCCTCCGCGATGCGAGGGGTGTATGTTACGCTACTGCTGGTTCCTCAAGCGAAAGACGCTTTTTTTCTTGAAGCGGGCAGTTCTGGTCGCACTTGTTGTCAGACGAACATATCTTTCATTAAACACGTGGCCTTACTGCACATGTGTTTAGAAAGGATGGTCCACTATTGTGAAGAAGAGATGCGCATAGGATTGTGCTTTTTGCATCGGAATGACATGACGATTTATGACTCATCAATGTGACTTTTGGTATGGGGCACCAAAAAGGGTATGGGCCGGTCTGGACCCTGTATTGAAGGACCAATGGTGTCGGGGACAGTGTCTGAGGGAACCGATGACAGAATTGACAAATGTTTCGTCAAAAAAGATCAATTTTGTACAGTATGTATTCTTTTAATGCAGGACTTTTAACATATATATACTCTTCATACTATACAATATAAAAGTTAAAATAATTTTTTTCATATATACATTTGTTTTATTACATAGTTTCTCAAATTTAAATATGTCCGGGAAAAAAATTTCACTGCGCGTATTTTGGGAGTTTTCTCTTACCCTCTTGATAATTCGAAGTTTTCATTGGTCCCTCCATCTTAGAATCAACGAGAGTCGACCGAAAATACATGCATAAAATTTTTAAGTTCGAATTTCACAAATGCTTAGAAGACAGAAATAAATTCTTAATTTATTATTAACATGTCCTTCAACATAATCAACCTTATTGTCGAAGGATTTATTTAATTTTACTTCGTTGGAATTTCAGTCATTTCAAATGCATTTTAATTTATTTTCTTTAACTTTTTACATTAAAATTTTACCTCGAGTGCAAAAAAAATCCCACTTATGTCTGTAATATTTCTAGTTCATTTAACTTAGTTTTTTCCTTTTGTCAATGCATGTTGAATTTAAATAAAATAATTCAAAAAGTGCCTTAATTTTAATAAAAAGAAAAAAGTAATTTCTATTTATATCTTCATTTATTCAAAAACTAATAATAAAAATAAATTTTTTCAGGTACTAAAATGCATTATTTAGGAAGGAAAAAAAAGGGTTTTTTTTAACATATGAAGTGTATTGAAGCGTAGTTTATTGAAGTATTCAATAGAGAGAGAGAGAGAGATAAATTTAATTTTTCATTTGTAATTTAAAAAGTTCTCCTCTTCAAAAAATTGAATTTTTTCTTCTGTAAGACAAAGAGTTTATTTCAAGATTTTTAAAAGCTTTTAATAACAAATTCAACTTAATAAAAATGTTAATTAGTTCAGTAACATCAGACAATATTTCTTTAATTATAAATTTTATGTTAATATTAAGTAAATATGTTATAATAATATTTACATTTAGTTTTTAGAAATAATTTAACGAAAAGTTTCAAAGCAATTTCATGCAATACATTAAAAGAATCAAAAATAAAATTATGCTGTTTAATTTCATGAAAAATCTCTTAATATTTGAATTAGTTTATAATCCTCTCATCAAAGGCAATATTTCTTTATTTTTCCTAAACACTCCAAATAGTTATTAATATTTACATAAACATGCTAAAATAGTTTTCAAGTATTTCAAATAAATATAATTTTAATTGCGAAACATCACATATAGAATTATTAGTACAATTTTTTTTGAACTACGATAAGGACTCAAAGAAAGAATTTAATTTAAAACATATTTTTATCACCACCATCTCTAAGGAATATAGTCGGTGCACGTATTATTTTGAAAATAATTTTTTTACAATGCATTAAATTTCGCGATACATTTTTTGATTTTGTATATGGACGCCATATATACGTTTCGGCATCTCTTGCATATGCAGAAAAAAATCCAAATTTCAAAATCCTATTGCATCTTTTATTTCATATTAATTAAATATTTTGAGAAACCTTCCAAAGCTCTTAATTCAGATTAATATGTTATATTCATATTTATTCATTTGTTTTAATTTTTGGACAATATTTTGCTGCTACATGAAGGTATTGATTTTTTTGGGGTGATTCATGTGTGAACTGATATTATTGGAAACTATATATATATACTAGCCAATGAATAGAAGCCTTTGTAATTTGCATTTAAATGGGTGCTAGGAATGAGGTATGCATTACTTTTTTTATGACTAGGTTTACACATGCTTAGAATGTAGGTGTAATGTTAGGTATAAATGTCAAGATGAATGAAGTAAAATGGGAAAAGTGAAAGATATTTCACCATTTGAAAGGGCTTTTTGTTGATGCTCTTGTAGCAGATGGCTCAATTTCCCAGACAGCAAATCTCTCTGGGTTCTCAAAAGCAGCCATATCAAAAGTTGAAATCAGAACCTACAGTCCTTCTCTAGATGTAACTGTGGTTCAAACAAAGTTTTCCGAGAGCGAGATCGGCGGCGTCTCTAAATAATTTTACGGCAGAACAAGACACTACATTGCTTCAACTGGCACAAATCGTCGAACAAGGCTCTTCCCAACAGATTTCAGCTCTTGCAATACGCAGAGGATAGGAATGCCTGTGAGGAAACTACACATTTCTCCCTAAAATGCGAAATATCTTGAGCAGTGGTGTCGGAAAAAAGTCACTGGACATCTGAGGATTGGAAAAGGGAAATATGGTTGGATGAATCACGCTACACCTTTTTTTAAACTGATGGTAGACGCTGAATTCTGCAAGAACTCCATGAATCCGGACAACCAGCTTGCCTTACTCGCATTGTGCAAGGGTCTGGGGGTAGTATCATGATATATGGCATGGAAGTGGTGCTGTGATGTTCGAGGGTAAACAACCAACCATGAGATATTTGATATACTGGCAGGTCAAGTACACCCTGCGATGTTGCATTTTTACCCTGATGGTGACGAATACTTCATGGACGATAATGTAACTATGCGTCTTGCCAGAAGTGTTCACAAGTGGTTCTCTGACTTCCAACACAGAAGAAAGACACGCATCTGACAGTACTCTCCTCTTCAATATAATTTACAATATGTAAAAAGTCGCATAACCAATGCATGGTATTCTCTGGACGTATGCACTCCAAAAGCCCGTAGACTTGATGCCCAAACAAATAAATAAACGTGCAAAAGGTATTCCAATAAAATATTCATCTTGGGTTTCTTAATATCAGGCAGTCTGTGTATATACGTACATATGTAGCGTAACGGTACGGTATTCGTGTAGCGTGCATAAAAGAATACGCGGCTTTTTGGCCAAGAAACTAGAATATAATAACAAACAAATGGCATGAAACGACACAATCAGACATCAAAGCATAAAGACGACTTGAATCACATGCAGATAAGGTATTTCTGATTCTCAAAGTTTACACAGTTACAATGGGAATTACACAGTTTTAATATGGGATTTTGGTGATGAGTGACGTACTTGCCACTCCTATTCCAGATGAAAAAACCTGGTTTATACACTGCTGGCCACCGTAAATGCAACACCCTGAAGGAAGCACCCAAATAACATGAAATTTACAACATGCATTAGCGGAGGTGAGATATGCAAATGATAAGAATTTCAGCGCAGACGCACATCACGCACGCCTGTGGCGCCACCTCAAAGCGCTATTTAAGGCTTGGAGATTTCGACGATTTCAAGTTCGGCAATTGTGTTTTTCTTGTGGTTTTTTCAAAAAATGCTCAGTTATGTCTCATAGAAAACAACTATCAGCTTTTGATCAAGTATCCGAGTTCGACAGGGGAAGCATACTGGCCTACCGAGATTGTGGATTATCTTTCAGGGAAATCGGTAGTCGGGTTGGAAGAAACCAAACAACTTTGATGCGGATATGTGACCGTTGGATGCAGGAGGGAACGACGGACCGACGAGGTCGATCGCATCCACCTCAGTGCACCATTTCACGTGAGGACAGGCAAATTGTGCGCATGGCAGTGACGGATCGCTCAGTCACATCACGAACCATAGCACAGCACATTGAGTCTGTAACGCATCATTCAGTGTCTGCACGTACCATTCGACGCCGTTTACAGCAGAGTGGTCTGTCCATAAGACGTCCATTGCTTGGTCCCTTGACACAGAACCACAGACGTCTCCACCGCCAATGGTGCGTTGAAAGAAGGATGTGGGTGGCAGAATGGAATGAAGTTGTCTTTACTGACGAGTCACGCATCTGTCTGCAACACCACGATGGTTGGATTCGAGTCTGGAGACACCGTGGAGAGAGGATGCTGAACAGCTGCGTTATGCGCCGCCATTGTCCTGCACCGGGTATTATGGTTTTGGGGCGGTATTGCATATCACTCTCGCACTTCTCTAGTACGCATTGCCGGTACTTTAAACAGTCAGCACTTCATCTCCGAGGTGTTGGAGCCAGTTGTACTTCCTTACCTTCAGGGCTTGGCCACAGCCATTACTCAACAGGATAATGCGCGATCACACGTGACATGCATTGTCCAAAGGATCTTCGTCAATCACCAGATTGAATTGCTTTCCTGGCCGGCTCGCTCTCCGGATCTTTCGTCGATAGAAAACATGTGGTCCATGGTTGCTCAACGATTGACCCAGATTACACCCCCAGCTGCCACACCAGATCAACTTTGGTAACTTGGGGAAGCCTCTTGGTCTGCTGTACCCCAAGAACACATCCAAAGTCTCTTTGAATCAATGCCGAGGCGTGTAGCAGCGGTGATCTCCAACAATGGTTGCTACTCTGGCTACTGATTCAGGCAGGAACTTCACTTCACAGAAGTCTATAAATTTAATCATTTGATACTGGATCAACATAAATTTTGTTTGGCTATCTCTTGTCTTTCTTGGTGATTGCATTTACGGTGGCCAGCAGTGTATTTAATGTCATGGCAGACATTAAATGCAAGACATCGGTAATGGAGAGCATTTCTTTACAATAAACTTAAGATGTATTTTATATAGTAATACTAGGCCTGGCACCTACAAGCTTGGGAGAGCTACATTCGGAAGTACAGAGTGTTGGTAAACAAAAACAAATTTTCTAATTACAAAGCTTTCAGACGTCCTCTGACGGTGACATATAGAATTCGTTGAGGAATTCTTAACACCTGGTCCTGTCACTTAGTTCTCACTCGCTAATTTTTTCACTCTCCTCTTGGTAGATCGCTGGTGGATGCCATTCCTGTGCCCTCTGCGGATGATTCTAAACTCGGTCATTCGACAGGCATTGTTCTCACTGCCTCCACACTAAGGATCTAAAATACACAAAACTAAAGAAAACATGAATATGCAGTTACCGCGTGCGACAAAGATTTCTCACAAATTTTCTGTGCTTCTTTAATAAACTCTTAGTACAGGGTTTCATCTGGTCTGTTCATGATGATGTCACATTTGACCTCTCATGCTCTCCGATTTTGGTCACATAAAGTCAGTAACAGAATTAAACCTTGGTCACCTGTTAAGATTTAAAATATTCCGGTCAGAGTTTCTACTTGTTTCCAAACTGAGTTCTCATGATTGGTACCAACTCTTCTTGCCTGTGAAAAAAAAATCAATTGCATCTATTCAAATAGAGAGACGTTGACCCAACCTCTCCCTTCCAAATCTATTTTTATTCTGAAATAAAAAGATAGTGATTACACACTGATCGAAACATCGAATTAGAAGTGAACGCTCTGGCACCTGCATAGGCATAACAAAACAGGAAAGTTTTGCTTCACCTGTACTGGTATGCTTCTGTACCTTTCGGTTCTCTGATTTTCCTCTTGTATTTTAAAAATGTTTTGTTTGTATCTCGTTTAATGCTCTACCGATGTTGATAGAGTCATTCTTGACTCTTTTCTTCAAGCAAAGTTCTTATCATCATATATCTTCAAGGACTATTCATTTTAATTCATAGGAGCCATTCGAACTGTGAATATTTAGAGGTATGCAGTTGATACCATCTTTAAATAAGTCTCTTAATTCGTAATTAATGTATCTTTGGAAATAGTTGCTGCTAAAGGATAAACCGAAATAGCCTTTTAAAAATTCATATTGGCCTGTCTCTGTTACAGACGCCATATATCTTCTGCTTTCCTTATCTGCACGCAAGAGCCAAAACATTATGACCACCTGTCAATAACGAGTTGGCCCACCTTTGGCGCGCAACACAGCTTCAACTCGCCTTGGCATGGATGCCACAAATCCTTGGTAGATGGCCGGAGACAGATTGTACCAGATGTTTAAGCAACGGTCACGCAAATCCGAGTTATTGCGCATTGGCGGTCGTTGAATTATGAGCTGCCGTCCCACGACATCCCAAATGTGTTCTATCGGATTGAGATCCGGTGAGTTAGGTGGCCAGGACATTAACTGGAATTCAGCATCATGTTCCTGGAACCACTCCAACACAATTTTAGCCTTGTGAGTCCTGTTGGGACAATCCATTTCCAGCTGGAAAAACAGATTCCATGTAAGGGTGCAACTGGTCCGCAATGATGTTCAGATACCCAGTAGCATTCATGGTCTGCTCTACCACAACCACGGATCACAGAGACGCCCAGGAGAACGTCCCCCAAAGCATAATACCGCCACTACCGGCCTGTGTATGACCTACTGTACATTGAGGGAGCAACTGTTCGCCTGCAAGACGGCGTATCCTGACACGGCCATCGGCGTGATGAATGACAAGCCATGATTTATCTGACCAGGCAGCTCTCTCCCACTGATCCATGGACTAGTCGCGATGTTCCCGGGCCCAGCACAGGCGCAGTTGGCGATGACGCTTGGTCAGCAAAGGCACACGAGTGGTACGTTTGCTGCGTAGTCCTATATCCAACAGTGTCCGCTGAACAGTGTGCTTCGATACTATTCTACTTGGCCCTGCATTGTATTGGGCTGTCAGATGAGCCACTGTCTGGCTCCGGTTTTGCTTCACCATGCGAGACAGTCTCCGACGACCTTTTTCTTTGATAGCGTGTGGACGTCCAACACCATGTCGTCTACTGCTGGTTTCACCGTCATTCATTCCCTTTGCATAAGTGCAAACAACTGTAGATTGCGAACAACCCACGAGTCGTGGAGTTTCGGAAATACTTGTTCTGAGCCTTCGAGCCATTACAATCTGCCCTCTATCAAAGTCGCTTAGATCCGCAGCCTTTCCCATAATACACAGAAGTAAGTTAAAGAATGGTTGAATGCTTCTTGGAGTGCCTGCTTCCCGCAGGGAAGCTTAAACTCCTATCCTGGGAGAACTTTTGGGGAGACATTGGTTCGGCTTAACCTTAGCCCTTTGCTGCATTTGTGGTCATGAAGATTGAAAAAATTTAAGAAATAGAGATAAATTAAATACTTGAGAAATTAGAAATTACTTTAAGTGAAAAATAAAAGTATTAAATGAGTGGAATATGTCTGTGAATGTGTGTATTTAGTGAAAATAATCTGAGATTGATGGAGAATACTGAGAAAAGTGTCGGCCTCTGCTAGGAGCGGTCGACGTAATCTTTGTGAGATGGAGAAAACGATCGGCGCAGGGAACCTGCTCCGTCGGAAACTGCCCTCCGTCTGCTGGTTGCCTTTCTGAGTTGGCTATTTAAGAAGGTAGTTAGTGTCGATTGCGCGTTTGACATCTCGACCCAAGTTTGTCGCAGGTGATGCATGCCTTTGGCCTCCCTCTATGAGGGGGGGGTGTCTTTGGAGTTTGGATTTTGATCATCTAGGAGGTGTCAGAGAAAGTGATTCTATTGGTCGTTCTGCTCGTCTCCCATTGGAAGAGAGCGAGTTCGGTAGAAGAAATGAGTGTGTAGGAATTTTCTGTGGAGTGCTGTAAGAAAAAAGTTAATTTAAAGGGAATATAAAGATTGAATTAAAAGAGAATATTACGTGGGCGATTAAAAAGTGGATTTGGGTTATATTTTTCAATTCTGGCTGTTGCTCTATTGTTGTGTGAATCAATTTTATCAAAGAATTTAATTGCTATTTTCTTGAAAACTTGTTTGAGTGTTTTTAAGTTAAGTGCTGATCTGATGTCTTCATTAAGTAAGTTAAAGAATGATTCTTCAGACTTTCCAGCAGCAGTTAAATATCACTTCCACCTGATCACGTGCCTTCCACGTCATCCAGGCGAGTTCATTGCAAAATGTAGGGGTGGTCATAATGTTTTGGCTCTTGAGTGTATATCTGCATGAAAAAATGCATTCTTTAGGTCAAGAATCGAGAATACACTTTCCCATTCCCTAATTTATATAATACAGTAAAAATAATTTAAGACGAAACGAGGAGGGGACTGAAATATTTTTTGTGTTAAAGGATATTGCAATAAAACATTTAACAAAGTTAAGTTTATTAGAGTACATTTTATTCATACGGATATGTGTATATGCATGCATTTAATAAAATTCATTCAAATATTTACGTGATTTTTAATATTTATGGACAAAGTAGTGTTCGCAATTCCAAAATCTTTACAGATTTCCGTTTTCATCTTCTGTTTTCTATCAAAAGCCGTAAGAAGCTTTATCGTTATTTTAATTGAAATATCAGTTAACTTCCCCCCTAAA
>BMAO01028520.1:0-33749 GCA_019973975.1 Trichonephila clavata | reverse complement strand
ACATAGTTGCAAAATAGAATTTAGAGACATTTTATAATTTTTTTATTGTACTAAGATATTTGGATTTATTTAATGAGTCAAAGACACACAAACATAAATTCTCAAATTAGACAAAATTAGGTAAGCTAAAAATCTCACTGATCTTTTCCCCAGATGTATAGAAGAAACTCTACCTAATACATAAATTAAACTTTACCTGTATTTGTATTCCACGAAAGAATAAGAAGTTTATAAATATCCATTCCAATTCTCTATCATCATAGAGGAAATTTTTCCTATTCTGTGAATATTGTGAAAATGTGTAGAAATGTGTTTACAGTTATTTCACTATTTATATTGGATTAAAATGTTGCCTTACGCGGAAAATCCCCCCCCCCCTCAAAATATTTGTAATCATATAAAGTTACAATTTTTTTCAACAATCCGAGATATTTCAATTTATAAGCTTCACAAAAAATATTTTCAAAATGTAAATTTTTTATTTGAAAATGTTATTTTTACGTATATAATTTTTCAAAATATAAGTATTAGGTTCGTGTATATGAAATGTCGGATTTTCTTCATATGTGAACTTTGTCTCTATTCTTTCGTTGTGCTATTGTTTTTGGCATATAATTTTTTTTTTTGTTGTCCATTGCAAAGTCTTATTTCAACAAGTTTTTCCAAAAGTGTTTCATTTTGTTATTTGTTTTGAATTTCATAAAGATATAAATTTTAACACATATTAGAATAATTTTTCACATTAGTATAATTTTGGTAATAAGGTTTTAAAAGCTGCACTCAGTCTAAACAGGCCTTCGGCAAAAATAATGTTAATGATTGAAAAGGGCAATGTTAGTTTGGAGAAAAAGTTTTCAAACTAATTTTTCAATTCCTACTATATTTATTTGATCTCACTCTCTCCCTATATATCTTGTTCAAATTTTCAATTGCTAATAAAATACTTTCTATTCATCCATTCAAGTTCAAATACATTTTTTAAAACTTGTAGTGGATGCACTTGATGTTAATAGTTTTTTCAAATATTAATTTATTAATTAAATTTAAAAAATGAGTAAATAGTAACAAACAAAAGTAATAGCCCAACAGGATAGAGAGGAAGAAAAATCGTTCTTTGCGCTCCTGTAGCGCAATGGATAGCGCGTTGGACTTCTAATCGAAAGGTCGTGGGTTCGAATACCACCTTGGATGGCCTAATTTCTGAGAATGTGTGATTTCTTTTTTACTATACAATTTTATTAGAATAATTAAGTTTAATTAATGAATAAGTATTAACAAACAAAAAAATAGTCTAACACCATATATAGAATGGAAAATGGAAAATTGTGAGGAAAAATCGCCATCTATTTTATCTTAATAATGTGATTATGTTTTATGTATATAGATATTTATATTGATTATAACTGTTTAATTAAAGTAACTAAAAAATGAATTTTTCTTTGTTACCTAATAGGAATTGACTTAAAAAAATTTTTTTTTTATAATACTTGTTCTCTACAAAATCCAAAACATCTCTGAAGAACTATTCAGTAAAAATATTGGTGAAAGCGAATCTGTATCTATAATACTGTCTGTACATTAATGAAAAACATTAAAAATTTAAAATTATACACTCATAAATCATTAATCAGCCTGAACCAATGCTCCACGACTACCCTCGGCCGCAAACGTCGAAAAAACATTAGCAAAATTATTGAATTAATGCATGAAATTTTTGCAGCACCCATTTTTTCAAAAACACTATCACCTACCAAAATTTTTTCTTTTTTACACATTTAGAGCAATTTTTAAGGTCTAAACTATTAGAAAATGAAGACAGTCTGAAAAATTGCATATCACAGTTTATTGGTTCTAAAGATCAGAAGTTCTTTAAGACAGGTATCTGTGTATTAAAATCTTGAAGGTTAAAGGCGCATTGAAGCAATATATATATATATATAGGAGCATATTTTCATTGAATAAACTGCTTTTGAAAAAAATATATGCAGTTGTTTATATATTCACTTAAAAGTCCGACATTTCATACACACTAGCCTAATGATTTAATTTAAACCCTTCGCCGATGAACGTCACTTGATCATGGTTAAAAAATTACGAGGTCAGTCGCCAAAAGCCCTCTTGTATAGCTGAAAAGTGCGACGTTAATATTCACTCACTCGCCGATGAAATAAGTATTGGTAATTCTGTGAATACTAATAAACGTAACCTTCTGAAGCAATACGATGACATTGGCAACAGATCTCATAATTGTGAATCCTGGTCAAGTGACGATGACGACATCTGAGTTCGTAACTAACTTTCCAAACCTCCTCATTACGCCGACAGGAGGACATAGAGCCACGATAGCTCTAACGTACATGAGCCCCTGTACACGACGGTTCTTTAGTGGCACTAGTGCTGAAACACGCGACTCTATAGCGTCATCCACGAATTCATGACCATAACTAGGCTACCGTGGCGATAAGTATAGGTAAAAGAATCAACGGGTTACTTCCCTATACAATTTTGATTGCAGAAATACTTATATATATCTAATATAATTAAAATATAACATTTTGTTTTATCATTTATCATTCCACAACTATTTCTTATTCCAGCTGTGTGAGTGAATATTAACGTCGCACTGTTTAACTACACGATGGCTTTTGGCGACGGACTTCGTCATTTTGAACCATGGTCAAGTGACGAGGATGACACCTGAACTGGTCTCCCCTCACCTAACTACCACACCACACCAACGGGAGGACATTAGAGCTCTCGACAGATTTAATGTGCATCACTCCCCTATACTGCGGGTACTTAGTAGTACTGGGCTCTAACTCATGACATACTAGCCACGATCCGATACCTTGACCACTGGGCTTCCGCGGCCTCGCAGTAAGATCAGGATGCAGAAAATTGATCAAAATATTAAAACTTGTAATTTTAGATTTTATTTCATTAATCTCTCTAACAAACACAGCTTACAGAAATTACAGATTTTATGAGTTTTTTTTTTTACCCAGTTATCAAGTAATTTTGATTTTCTTTCGTCAACGATCCCAATCCCCTTGTTTGCATTCTACTGCATAAAAACAAAGCTGTCATGTACTTCGATAATTTGGTTTTTTCTTTTGACAAAGCCTCACTTTTTATATATTCTAGGTATTAATTTATATCAAGTGCAGGTGGTAAAAAAGTGTTTTGCTAGGCAGTTTTTACTGAATTCCAAACTGAAATAAGTATTATTTGCTTAAAATGAGTTCAAACTTGCTCGTGCATTTTTATTTCAAAATTATTCAAATATTTTTTGATTTTACTAAAAAAATATCTGAACAAATAACTGAATTTATCCAATAGTACATCGGAAGTATTTATGAAACTCTAAGAATTTCTGTATCAATTCATATGTTATCCTTAACAATCTCATACATTTATCAATATCTATAATGTACCAAATTTTATAGGTTGTTTTTGTTATCTATGCTTTTTGTGACATTACCACTGACAAAATATTACTAAACAAAATGACCTCTAGACTACCGCGACTCCTTCAGCTGTGTAAGGCGGCTGAAGTACATTAAATTCGTCGAGGATTAAAATCTTCACAATGACGTGGTGTGAAAGTTTGGAGAGTAGGGTACCACACAGCTCAGGTACTTGACCGAGGTTTAAAATTATGCAGCTCTCTGTGATCAGCTATCTTGTAATTTCATGGTGGGTTATTAATAATCATTCAATTCACCATAATCTAAAACATCCTGTCGTTGCTCAGTTTAAATATATCTGTCTTAATATAATAAAATGTTTTTGGGAAACATGTCTTATCTTCACATATTATTGAAAAACAGCAAACCTAATTTTAGGAATATTTTTTTTTAATCGTAAGATATGTTAAGATATTAATAACATATATTCTGATAGCATTATTCGTAGACAAAGTATTTTATTACACTTTTTTTATTACAACCCTTTCATCTTTTCCTCTACTTATGCTCCATTTTCAGGCAGTCATTCTATAATGTATGTTTAAAGTTAAAAATCCATGTAAAATATTGTTTTTATGGAACATTTTTAAATTTTATTGACGAAGTACAATTAATGGATATATGTTTTGCGCAAGATAAAAAAACCTAAATAAATGTTGGAATATATTGCTATCTGAAATTATATTTTATATTCGTGTTTATATAAATTCAACTTTTTAGCATTAATTTAAGCTGATTTTAACATTGATAAATTTACTACAAATAACTTACGCTATTTTGAACTGGAAATTAGAGGCAATCGTATTTTCTATAAATTCATTTACGGTGACTGACTATGTGTCGTTGAAAAAGGGTGTAAATAGATAATTTCTTTGATATTTGCTGTCAGTTAAATTAGAATATGCATATAAAATCGTTTTAAGAATATTATTATAAGGAAAATTACTTAAATGTAATTTTTTGGCAAAAACTAAAGGAAGAATGTTTTGAAAATATTCGCATCATTTTCAGAGTTACGAAGAATTATCTTCGTAACTCTGAAAATGATGCGAATCTTTCAAATTCTTATTTTTGGCTACGTGAAGAATATATATATATATATATATATATATATATATATATATATATATATATAGGTAAAATATTATAATTATAGAAATTAGCATTTTTTCATGTAAAAGAAGAATGTTTTGAAAATATGTCATTTTTTTTTTCTTTTGACAAAAAAATTGCATTTAAATAATTTTTTTTCTTGTAATAATACTCTCAAAAACAGTTTTATATGAATAATTTAGTTCAACTAACACTAAATATTAAAAAAAATTATCAATTTTTAAGCTTTTCCAAATTTTTAATTCCGAACATAGCTACCTTTTCCTTAAATTAAACTCGAAAATACAACTATAGAAATTACGATACATCGAATAGTACGAATCAATAAAGCATTAGTTAATCTACATAGTGTTATATAACTAAAAATAAATAAATATATACACAATTTCTAATAACTCGAAACATTAATTTATAAAAAAAGAATATTTTAAATCAGTAATGAAACACCTTAACTCGAGATTTTAACTAAAATGGCTTTTTACATCTCAGCTTCATTTGGTAGGATCTTAAGAGCAGGAGCATTCAGTAAAGAAACTCCTCAATCCAATTTAATAGTTCTCTCTATAGTAGAAACGAGGAGTAAGAGCGAAAATCTAAAAGAATAAAAAAGGTTACGACATTAGTGCCATGTTGATTCCAATTCCGCAGCGGCTATTTTCAGCGCAAGAAGTATAGGACTTTCAGAGGTATGTCGTGTTTTTATTATTTGAAAGTGCTAATTCTGAATTATTACCAGATTTACCGATTTTCGAAGGTACATTTATGCTTATGTGAACAGTTCTTTTTATACGTTTGATGATAAATCTTCTTCTATAATTCATATATCCATATTTAACTGAGCGTTCTCCCTCTGAAAAGAAGTTTGTGAAACTGAAATTTGGCTTTTACTCAAGAAGTGTTACTCGACTCAGTGTTGTGTATTTCAAATATAGTCTACATAAAATATATCTTAATTAGATTACTGATGCAAATTAAAAGTTTATTCTTAGTATTTTCTTGAAACATAAAAATTCTTGTTTACATTCTATAGGCTGTTATATTATTTCCAATTCACTATATACTAGTTAAATTAAACATAATGATATTTTTCAACTTCCCTAGTGAAAAATATAAAAAAATTTTTACATTTGTAATATTTGCTCATAACAGATCATCTTTCTTATAAAAAAATTATCGTTATTATATTAAAATATAAACATTAAAGTGAAATGAATTCTTTTTTTTCTTCAGAATTTAAAAACCTATTTATGTGGAAAGGATTCCTTTTATTATATAAATGAAGGAAAAATAAGATAAAATCATTTTTTTAATGATAAATACTGCTACAAAGGGAGAGAAATTCAAGAATTTATGCTTTCTGGTGAAAGATCCAAGTAATTTTTGTTAAAAAATAAGTTGTCGTTTTAGTACTTTTAACATCCTTATCAAGGAGAGGAAACCTATCACATAGCTACAAGAAAAAAAAACATCAGGTACTGTTTTAACAGCTTAAGCATTAAATTTTTAAGAATCCTACTGTCAAAATTGCAGTGCACGTTAAAGACGGAAAAATATCTTGGATTTGACTGATTCAACGGTGCGAGGAGAGAGAGCTGGTATTATGAAATATCGCAATGGGGGGTGCATTGTACTACGCGAAGCTCGCTTATTAGTAAATATTAATTAAACCATGATTATATAATATAGTTTTTAACTATTTACATTGTAAAAAAAAATATCTTGAGTCTAAAATTTCCTATGCAAAATTAAGTCCTCTTCCACTCTTCTTCGAAAATTCGACCCTTTTGCGGCAATTCTGAAATTATTTTTTTAGATTTTTCTCTTAATCTCTATACTATAGAGCAGCGATACTCAACCTGCGGCCTGCATATGGCCCACCGGACCTTTCTGAGTGGCTCTTTAAAGTTCATTGCAGAAACAAATTCAATAATCTAGGAACAATACATTAAAAATTTAGCAATATTTTATCCATCACTCAATCAAATATATATTTTGCTATCGATGTCATTCTGGTACGAATTGTGAGATAACTTTTTTTTCTTTTTTGTAATTGTAACGATTAGTGATGACTAATAACAGTGGAGTAGCGACCATTTTATAGGTGAAACTAATTTTTAATCAACCTTCATGTCTTCGAAGCGAAAAATATCTAAAGAATATATGTTGTTTCAAGGAGATTGGGATCTTTACTATTTTGTAGCAAAAAAACAAACATAAATCAAAAACTTGTTTGATTTGTCGTGAAAATGTTTTATGTAAATAAGTATAGTTTTGTTCGTCACTATACCACTATATAAGCATAAATCTTTCAATTAATTCTTTTTCTTGGGATATCTTTCAAAACGAGATAAATTAGCTTTCTTGAAGAAATATTTGCAACAGCAACAAAATATTTTGTTGGTGGTAATGTCACTAAAAGCATAGGTAACAAAAGCATGCTGGTAAATCCTAAGCGAGCCCATACCCTTGGCGACAAACCAAAAAAAAGCGCCAAGCCGGAATGAGATGGCGCCAAGCAAAATGGACAATAACGGAAAGTGAATATAGCAGGACAAGATGGATGTGTAATGAAAATATATGTAAGCAACACAGAAGTTAATCAAATATATTTGAGATAATAAACGGCCCTTACTTTCTTACTATTGATCTTTTCCGAGTGGAGTCCACGAATTCTTTTTTACACTTCTGCAAAAATCATGCACATTCATACCTTTTTCGACATCTCCATTCAAATCCATCCAAAACAACACTTTAGATCGTATAATCCCATTTGCTCATTACATTTAAGACATTTTTAATTCGAAGCAATCAATCCTTCCTTCATACACCCTTCAATCAGTTCATTCTAACCTTTTGCATTCAACAAAGTAAAAATTTCTAAGGTATACTCACTCGCATACACAGCCATACTTCCATTTCGGTGCCCAACGACAAAATTTGAAATGCCCATTGACAAAATGGTAAAATACAAAAATTCCAGAAATAGTTAGGATTACCATATTTTGTGTATCAAAGTAGGGTTAAGAAGAGGGTGTAATTATTGTCAACCAAAATAATTCGCACCAAGGGTGTAGGCTCTGCTAGGAACCAGCCATTTTTTTTCGTAAAATCAAGAGGTAATTGAATAATTTTGAAATAAAAATGCGCAAGCAAGTTTGAACTCATTTTAAAAAGCAATTCTGATTTCAGTTTGGAATTCAGTAAAAACTGTGTGCCTACCAAAAACTTGATTACCACCTGTCTGGTATAAATTAATGCCAAAACTATATAAAAAGTGAGGCTTTTTCAAAAGAAAAAAATCAAATTATCAAAGTACATGACAGCTTTGTTTTTATGCAGATTATTGCAAACAAGAGGCTTGTGGGATCATTTATGAAACAATATCAAAATACTTGATAAATGAGTAAAAATGCATAAAATTTATTTTCTGTAAGTTGAGTTTGTTAGAGATTAATATAGTTTTAAAATAATATCCAAAATTAAGAATTTTAATGTTTTGATCAATTTTCCGCATTTTAAATGTCTTTGATCTTACTGCGGGACTGCGGTTTCCAGTGGTCAAGGTATGCCATGAATTCGAGCCCAGTACCACTCAAGACCCGCCGTGTAAGGGAGCAAAGCACGTTCAATCTGTCGAGAGCTCAAACATCCTCCCATTGGTGTGGTGTGGTAGTTAGGAGAGGGGGTGCCAGCTCTGGTGTTCTTTTCGTCACTTGACCGTGGTTCAAAATGATGAGGTCCGTCACCAATAGCCCTCGTGGTGCTATAGAGAACGATGTTAATAAACATTCACTCAATCACTTCAGCTTCTAGTGCACCGTCATTAAAATCCTCTCACCCCTGCAAGGAAGCTTAGAAGCCTTTCATCAGGCTACCTCGGCCTCCAAATGCTGTGGAAAAAGCCTTTATTTAAATCTAGTTTTTTCATTCAAGCATAAATCTCTGTACATACCAAAAACCTTTTAAATCTTGGTAAGTTCAATAAGGTAAAAAGGACTCTCTCAAATTACTCTTATTACTTATTACAAGATGAAACGAGAGAAAAATTAGTAATTTTATATCCAAACTATTTTAAAATATTATAATGTACATAATATCACCTTGTCCTATGAGATTATATTGTTCAACTTATATACAACCATGAGTATTCCTTGAAACTCTTCTATCTTTTGTCTAGGAAAGAACCTCTAAAAAGAAAGAAATATCATGAGTAGCGTGGTTTCTCATGACACCCATTGTTATCCTTTTTACTTGGCCGCGGTAGCCTAGTGGTCAAGGTATCGGACTCGTGGAGGATATGTCATGAGTTCGAGCCTAGTACCACTGAAGACCCGCCATGTAGGGGAGCGATGCACATTAAATCTGTCGAGAGCTCAAACGTCTTCCCAGTGGTGTGATGTGTTGGTTAGGAGAGGGGGTGCCAGTTCAGGTGTCGTCTTCGTCACTTGACCATGGTTCAAAATTTCGAGATCCGTCGCCAAAAGCCCTAGTGTAGCTGAACAGTTACAGTGTGACGTTAATATTCACTCGCTCACTCCACAGACTTTTCAAAACCTATAAAAAGGGGAAATCTTAACATTAAATGAAATCTTCGCAGACCCCTTAGAAAAGCACTGCGGACCACAATTTAAGAATCCCTGCTGTAGACCCTCTTTTCTGCAATGGTTGGTTTCGATTAAGAATTTTTTTTTTTTTTGTTTATGTCTAGCCTAATAAACCTGCGTCTGTTTCTTCCAAGCTGAATATGAACTCGCACTTGATATTTATTACTTTGAAGTAGACAAATCAAAACTTTTTTGCTCATTATATACCTTAATATAAGCCCAGGGGTAGCGTATCGCGCTTCCACCATAGGTCCGGGGTTCAAATCCCGGGCCAGGCAGGGTTGACTCTGCCTTTTATGTCTTCAGTGGGTCGATAAATGATTACCATGTTTGTGCTTTGGAACTAAATACTGGGGTTTTCGTGTAAGATCTACCACCTGATCGGAACATCTGCTCATGCACCTCAGTGCCCAAGGTCATGAATACTGTAATGAGCACAGTAGGCCTTGGTTCTCATGGGTCTGTTGCGCCACTGAGTTTAATTTAGTTTATATAAATGAAAACTTTCAATAAATGCATTTCAATGTTTTCAATGATCCTTATTCCTGTTCTTTATGCTATATTTATTTTCTCGTGTTCCACAGTGCTTATGGCAGCAATGTCCTAGTGTTTATAATCGCAAACTCGTGTCCGGAGTGTCACGGACTTGAATCCTGGTGCTACTTAAGGTTGCTGGGCAGAGGAGGTCGATGTAGTGGCGCAACATACACCCCCGCAACCTACACATCGCAGATGGGTGCAAGGGTTCTAAGGAGACCCAAAGCCTGACTAACGCCAAGTATTTACCCTTTGTAAGAAAGATTTGCCCCCCCCCCCTGAAAAGTCAGATTTGGAGCTCCAAATCTGACTTTGCAGGGGGAGGGGGTCCTAATATTCTCCGTTACGCCACTGGGTCGATGCATGTTAAATCTGTCCAGACTCTATGTCCTCCTTTTGGTGTGATATGTTAGTTTGAAGAGGGAGTTTCACAGCTAAGGTGTCTTCCTCGTTACTTGATCGAGGTTCAGAATTACGATGTACAATCATCAGTAGTTCTTTTGTTGCATTATAGCCCAACGTTAACATAGCTTTCACTCACTCCATAGTGCTTTTTATATATTTTTATCATATGAAATTAGAATGTTTTCATTTCCTATTTATGCTCCTCCGTAATTTTATTTCCAAAAAATAAAACCAATTTTAGCATCCATTTAATATTCCATGTTGTGCTCGAATTTGAAATTCCCTGCATATTTTTCTTAATTATGTGATTTAAATACACTTTTTTTGAAAATGTTCCTTAACCCTTTTCATTAAATATGTTTTTCCCGATCTGGAGAAAACTGTGAGTCATAGAAGTCATCTATACAAATAAATATAATTGAAGTGTCTGTTTGTAATTTCAAATTAGCAGCTTTTTACTAAATGCATTTAAAGGCACATACGGTACTTATATCAAAAAATCAATTTTTAAAATTTTTGTCTGTCTGTCGGTTGGTCTGTCTGTCTGTTTGTTCCGGCTAATCTCGGGAACTCTCTTCTGGTCCAATTTTAAAAATTCTTTCACCAATGGGAAAGCTACATTATCAGCGAGTAACATAGGATATATTTTATTCCCATATTCTTACGGGAACGGGAACTATGCGGGCAAAACGTTGACGTTGCTGACTCCCCGCCAAGTTGGCGCAAAATTATGCATTTGCTCAATAATGGAAATTTTAATAAATATTTTCTCACATTTGTAACAAATAATTGAAACATAGTGTTATTTAACATCTTCACAAAAAGCAATTTTTTAAAGGGTTTTTTATGGTTATTATTTACGTTACGTTTGTTAAATGTCAAACTCAAACTTTAAGAAATATCGCCAAGTTGGCTAAGAATTTAAATCCCAGATATTTTAATGCAAGTTTTCTCCCACTTTTTAAAGAGGGAAATGAATTAAAATTTTAGCGAATTGCGCGCGCGTGATATTGAAAATTCTATGGTAATATTAACTGACAGTTTCATAAAAAGTTTTGATTACTTAAGTAGTTTTGATTACTTAAATAGTTTTGAATAGTTTGAATTTTTTTAACCTAATTATACAATATTCATATTTTGCACAAAATTTTTCACTTATACTGAACCTAGATATTTTAAATGGAGGTATTACTTTGAAGATATACTATGGAGGCATCCATACAATGTCACTCGCCGAATAAAATTAGGGAGCTTTACGCAATACTTATTTCATCTTCGGTCCTTCTAATCCTCAAACCTTTTGGAATAAGTACAAAGACTACATGGCGGAAGATATTTTGCGACGAAAAACAACCAAATATGCCTTTCAATGAACAAATCTGCAACGAAACGCAATAAAGGTTTTCAGAATGGTTAGGAAGAAGCTACATGATTTTGGAATGATTAGCCCTAGACGTGTCGACGGAAATGGCTTCGATAATGAAATTACGTGAGAATTAAACTACGATTTCATTGCATTGCAGCATCAAGTAACAGAATTTACCCCTCAATTAACTCCAGAACAAAGTCACGTTTTTCAACAAGTGTTACGCAAAGTAGAATCCATCAGTGGTGCACTCTTTTTTTTCTCGAAGCCCCTGGAGGAACAGGAAAAACATTTTTGCTAAACTTATTACTAATGACCATCAGAAAAACCCAGAAGATAAAACCCAGAAGATAGCAGTTGCTATGGCTTCTTCTGGTACAGCCGCGATTTTACTGACCAAAGGTCGCACAGCACATTCCGTTTTAAAATTATCGCTTAATCTTGCATTTGAAGATTCACTCATCTGAAATTTCAGAAAAAATAGCTCTCAAGGCTGTATGCTTCCACAATGTAAGCTTTTGGTGTGGGATGAAAGTACGATGTCTCATAAGAAAGCTATAGAAGCGTTAAATCGGACTCTTCAGGATTTATGAGATAGTACAGATATTATAGGAGGAAAGGTAGCTTTATTATATATATATATTTTTTTAAACATTTATAAAACCCCGTGCACCACGCAATGTATAACACGGGGTCATACAACACAGACAGAAGAAAGGATTACAACAGAAACATCCATGCCTTCTCGGGGATTCGAACCCAGTCCCTACGGCACCGCAATCAGCTTAACTGACCACTATACCGGATGGGCGGCTTTATTATATATTGGCTGGTGAATTCAAACTTATGGGGAAAAGTTGGAAAAATTCAGTCTTAAAAAGAATATCCCACGGAGTTCTTAAATTCACTTGAACTTTCGGTTGTACCCTCACATAAACTTCAATTAAAACTAAATGTACAAGTTATGCAGAATTTCGATGCCACTCGACTATGTAAAGGAACGAGGCTTTGGATCACAAAACTGATGCAGAATATACTTGGTGCTAATATTTGAACATATGTCATGAAAAGGGATAGTGTTATCTTACCTCGAATTCCAAGTATCCCCACTGACTTACCGTTTCAATTCAAAACTTCAATTTCCAGTTTTACTGTTGCTATTAACAAAGCTAACATTTCAGGAAGAGGGATGCATTTGGAAAAGCAATGTTTTTCCCATGACCAACTATATGTAGCCTGATCGGTGTGTCCAATGCCCAAATCTTCACATATTAGCAACTGAAGGAAGATCATATAATGTGGTATACAGTAGCATCTTAGAATAATATTCTGTTTTGAGCTGTTTTAAAGAGGAATTATATATAGTAGTAGGAATTATATAGTAGATTAATTATATAGAAGAGGAATTATATAGGAATTAGTAGATACTTTCGATTTTTAAAAATATTAATAGTTTAAGTTATGGAATTTTTGTTTTTAACTATTATAATAAATTACGTTTTCAATTTTTTTAAACTAAGCTCAATTTTAGAATTTTTAAATTGTATTGGTTCCAGCCAAGCAATAAAAAAAATTACCATATTGTATTTTTTACTTTCTAATGATAATGATTACGACTTTGAGAGTTATTTAAAGACATCAACGCGAGCGGAACCGTGGGTAAAGGCTAGTTTCATCATAAAAATTTATGATTGTAACATTCTTATTTCGACAAGAGCTTAATAATAAAAAAGGCCATTTATTTTTATAAATGTTATTCAAAAACACTGTGCACATAATTCCCAAAAGAAAAAAAATACACAAATACAAAAGAGAGTGTAATAGGGTAAGTCGCCAATTTATTTATACGAGTATCTTGAATGATAGATATGGCAGATAAGGATTCAGCCTTGGTGCCTTTTCCAAGCCAATGTCATTGTCCCGAATTTTATGAGTGGCAATATTTGAGACATTTACCTATCAAAATCCATGTTTATTTGATAAAAAATTTCCAAGTGAAATTGGAAGGGAGATGGGTGAAGCTGAACATTTTTATAAGGTAACTAGGTTGAAGCACCGTAACGTGAAAAGTGAAGAAAGCGAGATAACTGAGAGCAGTCACCCTCGTCACTTATGTCATATACTAACTGTTACCCACCCACTTCACTGGGTATTTCATGATGTATGAATATGTACTGTTTATATATGAATTATTGATATCCAAGTCCTACCATTACGCTTTGGATTGTATTGAAAAAAACATTCCTATAGCCCCTTAACTATGGATTCAAAAAGGATAGGACCTGAATTTCAAAAATTGAAGTAGAATTATCCTTCATGCTCCAGTAAACTCCTTTCCCAAAGTTGATTTCTACGAATTCTATTTTTTGGATCTCTACTCAAAGTAAGCATGCTTGCCAAAAATAAAATTTAATAATTCTAAAACTGAATTTTTTTTAAATCAATAAGTCCATAAGAACCAGTCTTAGCGAACTTCAACTCACCAAAAGAAACATCCATTCCATATTTCATTTATGTTAGTCTAGCACAGCGATACTCAGCCTGCGACCCGCGGGTCGCATGTGGCCCACCCGACATTTCTGAGTGGGCTTAGGAACATTGATGAAAGAAAATCAAAATTACCTTATAATTGGATTAAAAAAATGCATTCAATCTATTTTTTGGGAGCTGAGTTTGATCGAGTTTAATACAGTTTTAAAGTAAAATACAAAAGTATGAGTTTTATTTTGATCAATTTTCCGCATTTTAAGTGTGCTTGATATTATAGCGTCCCTCCTCCTCCCCACTAATCCTCATGCTGCGGCCCGCGAGAAATAGTTGTCACATATATGTGGCCCAGCGGAATAAAAGGTTGAGTACCCCTGGTCTAGTAGCTCGATAAAGGGAACGTTTATCCATAACGAATCCTTAATCCCTAACAAAAAAAAACCTATTGCAATATTCTTGAAAATCAATATTGCAGCCATTCTTTGTGTATCTGTAGTCAACCAAGGAAACATGTCAAATTTGAAGTCTGTAGATCTAATATTTCAAAAACTAGAATTTTTTACCTATAACACTCCTTTAACTCCTTGCAACCCCCTTGAGAGGGAGTAAACGCAAAACCCATTCATAGCAGATTTATACTAAACAAAAGAAACATGCTCACCAAATTAGGCACTCGTATAGATATAATTATTCACAATCTGGAATTTTTGTCGATAATGTTTTAACCCCCTTTTTGAGGGTCAATTTTCACAAAATTCATTCTTAACGGATCTCTTGACCAAAAAAAAAACATGGCTGCAAAATTTCTTGTCTGTAGGTCTAATAGTTCAAAAACAGGATGTATTTATCTATAATGCCCCTTAACCTCTCGCAACCCACTTAAGAGTCGATATTTTCAAATTCCGTTCTGAGTGCATCTCTACTGCATCAAAGAAACATGCCAACCAAATTTCTCGTGTGTATTTAACAGTTCTAGAGATATCGTGATGGGTGTAGTGATTCTTTTATATACCAGGTGATTATAATTAAACTTCTCCTATATATATATATATATATATATATATATATATAAACGGCCTCCTACAGAGCAAACGGGAGAACGGAATGCAATGAAATTTTATATATGTACTATACACGAGATGCGCTCACAGAATTAAAAAAAAAATTTGGAAATTTTTGAAAAAAAATACTTTTGCGGTGAAAACATGACATTTAACTCAATATATAAACGACCAAAACGGAGTATAGAAACAATATTAACAATCCAGAACAAGAATGATGAGGAATAAAATGAGCAAAACTGGGGCAACTGCTGTCAGTTGTTGGGTGAGTGAGTGAATATTAACGTCCCACTGTTCAACTACACTAGGGCTTTTGGGGATGGTCCGCGTAATTTTGGACCATGGTCAAGTGACGCGGACGACACCTGAGCTGACACCCCCCTCTCCTAACTATCACACCACACCAACGGGAGGACGCTTGAGCTCTCGACAGATTTAACGTGCATCGCTCCCCTACACGGCGGGTCTTCAGTTGTACTGGGAACGAACTCATGACACGCTAGCCACGATCCGATGCCTAGACTACTTGGCTACCGCGGCCACCTGTCAGTTGTTGGAGAAATATGTCTAGATTTGCATGCTTAGGAAGAAGAAGCTTTATGTAAAACACAAGCAAGTTTTGCATAAAGCGTTGTTTGAAAACATTTGTAGAGACGTTGCAATGTTTAAGTCGATTATTCCGGATGTACTGTTGTTGTCGTGTCCTTCCCGCAGGGAAGGAGGAACCTACTGCGTGGACCAATGTCTACTGAAGGTATCCGGGGCATGATTAAGAGATTCGAAGAGACCTGCAAATCGGGAGTTCAATCTAGAAGAAAACTTAAACGCGTGTCACACTGGTACTTGTTCATGGTATCAAGACAGCTGTTGACGTACAGTCACAGACATTTCGAGTTTGGGGGCATTAGCGTGTGCAGTTTCTAGAGATGCAAGCAATTCTTACAGCATCGTCCGAAAAGTACTCGGAAAACATAATGCTCTACTTCCCATGCACGATCCGCCAAACCCATGAGCTGCTTAATAGGAACAAGCCCCAATGTCTTTTATTCGAGGTCAGTTTTCTCAATATGACTGTTTATCTGTCATGGCCTTGGAATGATCATGTGGAATGACGAAGCTCATTTCTACCTTAATGGCACCGTCAACACACAGAAAAGCCGCCTTTGGCCTAAGAAGAATCTACGGATCCACACTATTTCCCCTAGATTCACCAAATGTCACTGTTTGGTGTGAATCTAAGATGGCATTCATCCTTGGGCTATTCTTCGTTGAGAAAGTTGGTGTGGCCGCGTGGCCGAGTGGTCTAGGCATCGGATCATGGGTAGCGTGTCATGAGTTTGATCCTAGTACCACTAAAGATCCGCCGTGTAGGGGAGCAGATGCACGTTAAATCTGTTGAGAGCTCAAACGTCCTCCCGTTGGTGTGGTGTGGTAGTTAGGAGAGGGGGTGCCACCTCAGGTGTCGTCCGCGTCACTTGACCATGGTTCAAAATTACGCAGACCGTCGCCAAAAGCCCTCGTGTTGCTAATCAGTGCGACGTTAATATTCTCTCACTCTTGAAAAAGTTGGTACAAAGTAAAAAAAAAAAAAAAACTAACATATTTTCATGAAGCTTCCTCTTCTTCCCAAGCATGCAAATCTCGACATTTTTCTCCAAGAACTAGGAGCATTTTGCAGTTTATTACTCATCATTCTTGTTCTATATTGTCTATATTGTTTCTGTATTCCGCTTTGGTCGGCTATTGAGTTCAATTTGATGTTTTTCCCGAAAAAAAGAACTTTTTTTTACAAAAAATTTCCAAATTTTTATTTATTTATTTTTGAAATTCCGTGAGCGTATCTCGTGTATAGCCCATATACAAAAATTCCATTGCATTCTGTTCACCCGTTGTCTCAGTAGGAGGCAGTTTATAGGGGAAGTTTAATTATAACCACCTAGTATATTGATGTGTAGAGGCTCAAATTGCGAGTTATCTTTTTTATAGCGCTCGTGTTGCACTGTTGAAGGAAAATAATTAAAAATTATTTTGTTGGTCAATCACCAATTCGTTACTTTTATCGCATCAGGGTTTCGAATCCTAGCACCACTTAAGGCGACTACGTTCGGAACAGTGATACTAAAAAAGCATACAAGTGTCATCTATTACAAGTTTGAAAAATGTATTTGAACTTGAGTGGATAGATAAAAAATATTTTGGCAACGATTGAAAATTTGAACAAGATACATGTACAAATTTTTAGGGAGGGTGTGAAAACTAATAGTAGAAATTGGGGGGGGGGAGTGAAGGAAACGGAATATATTTTCAAAATATTCTCTTTTTATGGAAAATGCTTTTATAAAAGGGATATTTTTCCTTTACAATAAATAGGACTTCTATACGGAGTCTAGGATTTTTAAAAAATTCACTATATTTTACGGTCAATTTGAAATGAACAGTTTTTTTGTAAAAATTTCTCTACTCTAATATTAAAATATGAATAAATCCGCATCCAAATAATATATTTCAAAAATCATAGTTCAGTCTCTGTGCAGAAGTCCATTCTATATAGTCATGAGTTTGAGCCTTAGTGCCACTGAAGATCGGCCGATAGAGGAGCCGATGCATGTTAATCTTGTTTCTCGAAATCCTTCCGTCGGTGGGGTAGTTTGGAAAGGGAGTGTCAGCTCAGGTGTCATCCGCATGTAACCAAACTGCGCCAAAGCATTGCTGAAGCAGTGTACAGAATAAATTTAGCTATTTGCTCCCGACTCATCAGGCAATCCTTTTAAAAAAGATGTAGAGTATGCATTCGTGTGCAAGGAAACAGAACTTTTAAATCATTAAAATATTACAAAAATATTTTCCGTTATATTTTTTAATTTACTGCTTGATCTAAGTTACACACTTAAGGCTGAGCTTTTTGAAATTAAGTCAGCGTTTCTGAAAATGAGGGGCGCCCCCCCCAGGGGGCGTGAAAACTTTACGAGGGGGTCGCGAGTGTATTGAAAAGTCGAAAAATAAAAGATTATTTAAGAAAATCATTAATTTATGAAAAGAAAACAAAGAAAATACATTCTGACATAAAATAAGAAATAAAATGCGCATTTACACTGATATAATACACTAATAAATGTATCAGTACTGCACAGTGTATTTTATAATTAATTTAACAGTACTAAGTTAAGAACAATTTTAAAAATTATCAGTGACCCCGTGGACTTGTCATATAAAGAATGATACTCAAAAATTAATACTTATCTTGATAATTTGAACGGTTTATAATGAATTCCTTAACTGCAGCTAAACGTTACGCAAATCGCTCCCTAATACCACCATTTTCAACGCAGGTGCGCGTATTTGATGTATGGAGGGGGGAGAAAAGGAATTAATAAGCAAATCCTATGAACTAAGTAAATCCTTCACAAACACTGTCAATGTCATTTTATTGCATCCCAAAGCCTTCGCAATAATTTTATGGATAGCAGTGCACAGAAAAGATCGTATTATTGGACGTATTATATACGTCCTTGGCAATTATCGTTTTGGTTACCGAGACGTTTATATACTTCGGTGGCACATAAGATGTTGAAGTCGTCTTGTAGCTTTAGCGTCAAAGTATAGTATTATTGAATTCAATACAATATTATTGTATGGAGGGTGATACACAATATTCAGAGTATTCAGAGCGAATATTCAGAGTTTGTGAAGCACTGAATTAAGTAATTTTGTAAATAAAAATTCGCAATAATTGGTGTAAATAAAAAAGTAGTAAGTATTGTGTACTATTTTGGAATCTTTACAAAATGGGGGGGGGGGGGTCATCATTTGAAATAATTTCCTTAGGATAGTGCGCAATATTTTTCTTTTTATGGAGAATCAAATTTTAGGTGACATTTTCTCAAACTGACTTAAATTACGTAGATTGTATCTAAGCCGGGAAAGTTTTTGTGCTTTACTTTTGATTGTGATTAATAGCACGGTTATGTCAAATGACGTTAGTGAAAATAAATCACTGTAAAATTGTTAAAATGTTTGGTCCCAATACCTAGTGATGTGTGTGCCGGAGGGTATCAATTTTCCACATTAAAAAAAAATTCTAGCCATCACTTTATAAAAATTCTATAACACTTGATTATTTTCTCCAGAACTGTGAGTGACCCCCTAATATCACCCGTGTCCACTCGACGTTAAGTTTCAGACACCTTATACTTATCTGTATGATCGTGGTTGAAAGATATTATTCATTTCACCAAATATTTAGGGCAGAAACTTATGAGGAAAATTTTTTTTTCGTGATTGTAGTTTTGATTTTCCATTGCGATGTGAACAAAAATTAACGTAAAAGCTATCATAATTTTGCGTTTTTTAAGTTCAGAGCTTTCAAGTTATGTGAGGTTATAAAAAAAGTATTTAAAAATAATTTAGGCTAAGAAAATTAGGTTTGATTTTTTAACTGATGTTTGTCAAATGAACCGTATTGCGTATTCTTAAAAAAAAAACAAATTATCCTTTTATATTCAATGACTGCTGACAGTCATTTCTCTGAAAGTCAGTGTTTTATTTTTTCACAGAAATGAAACCTAAGAGATTATTCCAAATTGCAAAAGAGTGAAATATTTACTTAAATGAGAAAGATATTGAAAAATTTTAATTTGGTTCTTTCATTAGATAGGAATTAGTCCTTGATTATATTTCGAAAGTAACCTTGTGACGGTGCTTACGCGTTTCACTAACCTTCTCTCATAAACTTTTAAATTGTATTTATTTTGACCAATCCCACTGAGAGCTGAAAGTGTGACTTATGCAAATAAGATAGTTTGGGTTTAGCGAGTTCGAAAGAGATATAAAAGGAGAAATGAAATGAAGAGTGAGGATGACTAACGGTTTGATAGAGTAGAACTCCGTGTTTGGGATTGAAAAGTAAACTACGTGTTGCTTAAGAAGGTTTTCTAAGAGTTTAGTTTAATGAAGTGAATTGATAGTGAGAAGAAATTATTGAAAAAGATTCATTAACTGGGTTCAAACGTAATTGAAGATATCTTGGATTGCAGCCTCTTCATAAATTCTACTAGTTTCCAAGTTCCTTCCGGAGAAGATTCCAGGTCTGTAATTTTGTAGTTTAGATTTAAATGTGTAGTTTGATTGTACGTGTTATGCCCTCGTGATATCAGTTAGTATTCCGTCGTCCATAATTGAATTCTGATAGCACTCCATGATAATTATTGTTCTTAAAGTTGATTATAATGTGAATTTCTATCCAAAGAAATAATAAATAAGTGATTATTATTTGAGTAGTCATTAATTATGAATCCTACATATCCAAACATAGATAATATGCAAAGGTAATTAATATCCTAGGGTAGTGGGAGACTACGACAACCTCAATTTCTAAGAAAAAAATCCATGTACATCCTCGTATATCTATTAGATATCACTACAAAAGTGTAGTTACTACTTACTTCTCACTAAATAACCTGCAGAATCAATAATGAACTTCTAATTTTTTCTCATTTATTGAGGGAGTTCTGATCATTCCTTTATGTATTTGATCGTCTTAAAAAAAATTGTCTGGAGAAGAAAATATTTACTGACGCAATTAGTTTCTGAGAAAATTTCTTTTAAGAGCACATGATTCTAAAGTTCAGTATATGGACACTTCACAGCCATGTCATATTTTGGACTCAGGAATTGTTTCTTTAGTGAGAATCCAAGATCGCATAGCGCAAATAGCCTGAACTCTACAAATATATTTTGCTTTCAACCACATATTCCATATCAGATTCTTCTGCTAAAGATTTCATTAACATTCCACAAAATATAATTAATATAGAAAACTCGAATGTCACCTTTTTGTCATTAGATATACTTTTTTCTTCACATTGCACTATGGCTACACAAAAAATTGAAAATTACGCAACGTGTACGAATCAAAAAATTAAATTATCCCTCCAAGATGCTTTCTAGGAAGATCACCGTTCTTGTTAACACTTTGCCCTGAAATAAGATATCTTTTCCATTTTTTTTTTTTTCTTCTTCCGCCTGTGACCATACATTGAGATTTTTTTCTTTCTGTAAGTCAATGGCCTTTGAACTGCATATCATGGAATCGTGGGGTTCCATTAAATGGAGGACCAAAGTAAAAAATGGAGGGGAAAAACACATTATACACTCATGTCCATAAATTAAGGCTAATTCAGAATCACACAGAAATTGAACTCTAAAATAAAAATTTCACCTGTAGAATTATCACGCACATCTTGAAGAAGAATAGGCAAATTACAGGAAACCACCAGATGGCGCGGATAGTACGTCACAATGACGAGAGTGTAAGAGAGGGGTATATAAGGAATGGTGGCAAAGAAGTAAAATTGTTCACAAGCGCTTTAAAAAACCTTTCAGTGCAATAACCGCATTTGGATGATTTTTTACTTGGTGGAATCATCAGACGACTGGAATGTGGACGTACCCAGCTGGAAGTATCCGATGAACTTGGAATAGCCCAGAGTGCCATCTTCAGGCTTTGGCAACGATTCCAAGATGATGGTAATGTGAGTAGATGTTACAGCACAGGTCGCCCCCGAGTTACAACGCCGAATGAGGACCGGTATTTGGAAGTTACTGCCAAAAGAAACAGACGCAGCACAGCATCAGACCTATCTCGTCAGCTCTCTTCAGCTACCGGTAACACACTTTCAAGGCAGACCGTGTACAGACGCTTAGGGCACATTGGTCTATATGCTCGGAGGCCTGTCAGATGTGTTCCCCTTACCGCAACTCACTGTCGCCTGCGATTAACCTGGAGTAGAGAGCATGCATTGTGGACACCGCAACAGTAGTCTTGTGTGATGTTTTCCGACGTGTCCAGGTTTAGTTTGCAGTCTGATTCTCGCCGGGCTTTCATATGGAGAGCGCCAGGTACCCGTTACCATTAAGAGAACCCCTTTGAACGACACCGTTACGGTGGGGCAGGATGGCTCGTTTGGGGAGGAATTATTCTTGGTTCCAGAACTGACCTACATGTTCAGAGTGTAACGATGACAGGCCACATCTATCGGGATGTCATTCTGGAACAACATGTACGTTTGTTTCGGAGCGCCATGAGTGCTGAATTTCTGTTTATGGATGACAACGCCCGTCATCACCGTGCAAACATTGTAGACGAATGCCTTCAATCGGATGATATCACCCGTATGGGTTGGCCAGCATACTCACCGACTTGAATCCAATAGAGCATGTGTGGGATATGCTTGGCCGACGAATTGCAGCCCGTCAACCCCCTCCCACCTGTCTACCGAAACTTCGGAGGGCATTGCTTGATGAGTGGTGTAATATTCTCCAAGATCAGATTAATAATTTGATACTCAGCATGCGTAGGCGTTGTAAGGTCTGTATTGCATCGTCCGGGAGACATGCTCCGTATTAAACATCATACTAACCAAGTTATACTGTTTTTTGTAAATAGGTTCTTTTCTGAAATTTGCTCCAGGGAGTAAAAATCGCAATTTTTATTAATTATGTCAAACATATAGCATCTTTTTTGCTTTTACCTTTTGTTTAATAAATAGACTTTACAAATAAGTCAAATTTGTTTTGCTTCTGTCTCTTTCTTTACCTGAACTTCATTATCCTTAATTTATGTACATGAGTGCATATGAAAGTGTAAGCAAAAAGATATTCACGTTCTCTATGGAAGTTGTGCGACTACGAGTATATAAAGCCTTAAAGAAAAAACCTTTTTGTAATAAAGTAATAAGAAACGTGCGTCGATTTGACCGGAACTAATTATTAAGCTTCCTGCATTTATACTGATAAGGAAAAAATTCAAGAATATTCCTTCCGTGATTAAACAGCAAAGGGGGTGGCTTTATCTTTTTTCTTAAGTAAATTCTGATTTAATGCATAAGTACTTTCATTTTCGTGTATGATAAATTGAAAAAAGCATTTTATTGCTTTTTAATATTTTATGGTTTTTACATTTTCGTTTTATATACAGAAATATGCATCATTGTCATCATTCTCTTAGACTATTTTTACGTTGATTAACATGCTTAAGTGCATGTTTTCTTGACTTGAATGCCAAGTCTTGCACATTTTCAATTAGCATTAATATTCATGGAGAAAATTTTATCTGCCTCTCATGCAGAAAAAAATTCTTCAAACACGTAGAAATTCCGGAAAGCTGTTCATTTTTAATACTGAATATTAGTGAGCTTTAGGAAACACTCTTTGTAAATTTAATTTTAAAATATATTTAATTTAGATAAAATTTAATCAACTATCAAAATTAAAAATTTAAAGTGCATATCATTTAAAATAAAAGGAGTCTAATAACAAAACCTGTGCTTTGAATTTGAAATGAATCACAGTTACGCTATAGTAGTTTTGCTTTAATTCATAATAAATGAACTCGAATTGTTTAATGTTTAATTTGCATTGTTTCAAGCTGTCACAGAATTTTCAAAAAAAAATGTAATCATTTTCCTTAAGAATTTTTTTATTGTATAAAATAAAACACTTGAATTATACACACATTATATACTACATATATAGAGAGAGAGCGAGAGAGAGCATACACATATTTTTCTAATCTATTCTAAGACATTTAAAAGTCTTTATTAGATAAGTCTGAATTTCAAAAACTTGCTCAAATTTGTCAGATTTAATACCATTATAAATTTACGTGATATCTCTTAAAATTAAAATAATTCACAAAGACAATTTGAAAGAATGTTTGATAGTTATGTTTGCTAAAACTAAAAAACATACATCTTAAAATATTTTATAACATTTTGTAGACTAGTAATATAAAATTCATAATGCATATTTCAAAATTATGTAAATAAATTACTACACGATTTTAGGGAATTTATCAAAAATGTTTAACAAACACACAAATTTTATTGCAAAGAATAATAAAATTTTTTAGTTCCTCTTAGAAAAAGTTGGATATTTTTTAACTCATTGTAAGTTGTTCCTTTACATTTGTTGAAAAAAAGTTTGATAGTAACACAAAATTTGGAAGGATGATTATAATACAGATTATTCTTTCACTAAGCAGTAATGAGAAAATAAAATAGAATCAGCAGTTCTAAAAAGCAAACGACTTCAACTCTTGGTAATTAATTTACAAAGCCTTTTTTTAAATTAATTTCCTATCTTCTTAAGCTATTAAAACCAGTTCCAATTCTTTTTCTTCAATACATGAAAATAAAATCCCTTTACCTAGATGTGAAAATCTTGCTTATTAAAAATAAAATGAATTTATATTCAACAGTAAAAGTATGAAAAAAATAAAACTATTAAATTTTAGTTTATAAGAAAAATAATCAGAACAATGTTCTAAAAAATTTAGAATTTGATATTATGTTTTTGCAATGGGAGTCCTAAATGGTTTAAAATGTGCTTTATCTATAAATTAATCTCTCTATATCAAATTTGATTTTTAATCATTTAACTGCAATAAATACAAATATATTACGGTATTCCTCTTTTAATATTTTACCAAAAACCTTTTTAAAACATTAGTACTTATTCAGAGCATGGATAATTGGTTCTTAATCAGTGTTCTGCGGAACACTTGCTTTGAAAATAAACAGGAGAGACCCATGTTTTTAATTAACAATTAATATACAGTAAAGTCTCCCTAATTCAAACTTTCGATAATACGAACCCCTCGCTAATTCGAAAGTATATGCTCAACCCCTTGAAAACTCTTGAGATTTTCGAACTAAAACAATACGTTTTGGTAACTCGATGTTTCGAAGTAAAATCTGTGGCTTGTCAGACTACAACACGCAATAATTCGAAGTTATAAAAACTCTCGACAATTCGAACACTTACTATCTAGAGTTCTGCAGCAAACAGGTTGGAACTTACATGTTTGTGTTGTATTTGCTCTGCATGTCTTCCCTGTAACGTAGCCTCTTTAATGACCATCTATCTGTTACCCTCTTCTTTGTGTTTCTCGGTTCCTCAGGCGAAAAAACACTTTTATTGCTTTTCTTCTTCAAGTGGACAGTTCTGACTGCACCTGTTGTCAGTCACATCCATATCTTTCAATTAAGACGTGGCCTTGTTACACGTGTGTTCAGAAAGGATTGCCCAACTATTGGGAAGAAGAGATGCGTAGGATTGTGTAGTTCGCGTCGGACTGACAAGACGATTTAAGGTTCATGTGCGTAAATTCGGAAGTTTTAGAGTTCTCATTGGTCCCTTCAACTTCGAATTGTTGAGAGTCGACTGTTTAACTTAGCGATTTTTTGTTAAAGAAAATCCAGTAAGAATGTAATTCCCCGTGATCAAGAAAAGGTTGAAAGACGCTGGTATATATATTTAAGCAAAATTTTTAATATGTTCCAAAATCTGTAACACTACTTGAAATCTCGAGAAGGCAACAATTAAAATTACAAAATTGGGACCGAAAATTCATATAAAATGAGCAAGAGAAAGCACTAAAAAAACATTTTTTGTAGAACAATAATAAAACCAATGAATTATCGCAAAAAATACGGATATTATCTGGGAGCCCTATACTTAAAAAATAATTATTTAGGTAATATCAAACAAAATTCTGCTGAAATAAAAGTTTAAAAATACAATTTTTTTTATAATTGAGAAGGGATTTGAAATGTCGTGAAACATTCAAAATGTAATGAGTTAGAACAATGTGATATTGTAAGACAATTAAAAATATATTCATATATATGTTACGTTAAAGTATTATGTCTGGTTATATATTTATCAATAATCGCCGGTTACAACCACTTTTTTTGGTAAATGTGATAAGAAAACGTACATTAATCCCATGTGAACTAGCTATTATTAATAATTACCAGTGAAAGTTCGATCAATCTGATTAATTAGGCGTAATTTATTGAAATTTCAACTCTAACGTAGTTTGTTTTTATACCTATATGCTGTGATAATAAATCTGTTTTAGAACCTTGTCGAATTGAGATTTCCTACTTCTTTAAGTTTGGATATGGCCCAAATTTGACAAATATTTTTACGATTAATTTGTGGCTATCAGGTCTGTTTTGACAGAAGTCTTCTCATTTGCTTTTCCATACTTCCGCAATAAATATATTACACGTTCTTTGTAAATAACTAATGATTTTCTTTTCTCGATTTGAGCATTTTGTTTGTTAAATCATAACCATGAGTTCCAGATCATCTTCCATAGCTCAGTGGCGTAACGGAGAACATTTGGGCCCCCTGCAAAATCAAGTTTTGGAACCCCAGGTTGGATTTTACAAAGGTACTTGGTAGAAGTTAGGCTTTGGGCCCTTTGACCCCAGGGCCTCCCCGTGGTTCGGGGTTGTACGTTACGCCACTGATTATGCTTGATCACAGAAATTTGAAGAAATCTTAAAAGACAACACACACGCCAAAAACTGACAAAGAGACTTGCGCCAAACTGACAAGTAAAAAGAATCAAAACCATCGAGGACAAGGTATTAGCACAACGAATGAACAATACACAAAAGTACGGGCATCTACATTCAAACTAAACAAGCAATTCTGATAGTCTAGCCGTTTGCGGGAAATTACCATTACGCATGCGTATTGAAAATGTCTAGCGAAATGCGTTGAAAATTATTGCATTGGCCAAACTTTATTGGCAATTATATTAATATTAACCGTAAAATGTAACAAATTCTGATGAATTATTCACTTTAAGGCAGTGCCTCTCAAACTTTTAATATTTGCGACCCAATATTTAATCATAATTTTCATAACCCTCTTCAATACAATAATAATATATTGAATTCAATAATACTTACTGTACTTTGATACTAAAGCTACAAAACGACTTAACCTCTTAAGTGCACCGGCGTATATAAACGTCTCTCTCAATCAAAGTGTTAATTGCCCGACGTATATATGTTTTTCCGAAGTAACATCTTTTCTGTGCACTGATATCCATAAAATTATTCAGAAGGCTTTGGAGAATGCAATAAAAAGACCTTCGCATTGTTTGCGAAGGATTTCCTTATTTCAGAGAACTTGCTTATTTGTGTGTACCTTTTCTTCTCCCCTCCAATACATCCGATACAACACCTACGTGGAAAACGTGGCATTGAGAAGCTCGAATACCTTATCTTTTAATCGGAATTTAAGAGATTGATTAAACTGTACAAATAATCAAGATAAGTGTTAATTTTTGTACATATTTTTATAACAAACTCATTAAGTCACTGGTAATTATTAAACTTGTTTTTAATTTAATATTGTTAAATAAATTATAAATATACATTTGTGTTCTACTGATACATTTTATAAGAATTATATCAGTGTAAATGTTGTATTTTATTTTTATTATGTCAGAAAGTATTTTGGTTTACTTTCCGTAAGTTAATACTTTTTTAAATAATATTTTGTTTTCCACTTTTCAATATGCTCGCGGCCCCCTGGTAGAGTTTTCATGCTCCCCTTGAAGGGCACGTCCCACAGTTTGTAAAACGCCGCTAGGTTCGGAGACCAACTTTTCAAAAATTGATTTTCAGAAGAAATTTTTTTTTAAAGAGGCATATATAAGAGGTTTAAAAGAATCAAAATTATTAAATAAATAACATGTATCACCTCTTGATTTAAAAAAAAAATTTTATAAATTATTATCCAAAAAATTTTCCATGTTAAGAAAACGGTATGAATAAAAATAAGTTATAATCCTGAATAAAATGAATTTCATTTCTAAAAATGTTTTTATTTTTTTAAAGATTTATACCAAGTTATTATTTTTTCTTGTTACACAATTATTTGGGCAATATAATAAGAAATATTTTTAGAAATCTTTTCTAATTGAAAAATAAGCATTGTTTTGATTAGTAAGTTTTTTTTCTTCGGAAGGAATAAGGAAATGTATACAATATTTTGTGTTTATATATTCACGGTTTCTTCTGTCAAAAAGAAGAATCAAATCATTTAATAAAAGGATTATAAATTTTTCTTATTTATTTTTTTTTATAAGGACTTATCTTAGCATTCTGAACGAAACATTATATGATTTTTTTTTGTTATGGGACAAATTATAAAAAGAATAAGATACTAATGATCGCTGATAGATATCTAACATTACAACTAATCATCTTAATAGGTTTTTTTTAATGGAAAGTTATTTCTTTTTTCGGTTTTATATTTGAAGCTACGTGGACCACAAAAACGGTTAATGCGCAAATAAATATGATCCCTTTCATTTGTTTGAATTTGAATAGGGAAATTATATACAGATCATAAAAAAAAACATTGAAAAGGATTTTTTTTTTCACAATTGTATTCCCCCCCCCTTATATAGAGTGACGAAACCTGCCACACATACATTCCGATTTTGTTCAGCGTTTCTGTTACGTGACACGAAGACTAAGTCAATGATAGTCTGCGTTCGAATAGTCTGCACTTTGAAATGTGTTGTTGTTGTTGATGTATTCGAACTTCTTAAAGTTTATTATATCATTTATTTCATATTATTTATTTATCAAAAACCCAACCAAACTATAAGGAAAAAATTTCTATAGACCAAGATGCACACAAATAACACAATAGAAATCATTGACGGCATTTTAAAATTCTTTTTTATAACAGGCTGTACAAATTTAAGCTTGGATTTGATAGTTTTAAATTCAAAAAGCCATTTGAAGTGTGAAGGACAGCTTTAGTTTAGATTTCCCTCACTAGATGGCTGTACAAGTCAGCCAAAACATGGGGCTTGTTCTTAGAGAAACAGTCAGAAATCCTAATTATTGATTAATTATAATTTAAAAAATAGCATAATAAAATTATTATGATGCTCCATGTAACTTAAAACAATATTTGTTAATTTTTCATTTATTTCTTTATACTTTCGTATTTTTATATATTAAGAGATACCAGCTCCCAGGAAATGTACTAGGTCTGCCAGTGCCGATCCTATGGTGCCGCCCGCTTGCGGAGAGATTAAACGTGCGCGCCTTGTGTAGGAGAATTTTCAGATTTCGACTAACACTTATATTTAATATTTATATATTTTATTACTTTTTTTATACTTACATATTTACTACTTATTATAGTACTTAGATATTTAATTACTTATTGCAATACTTATATATTTTAACTTTTATTAAAATACTTATATCTTTAAATTACTTATTAAAATACTTATATTTTTAATTACTTATTAAAAATACTTATTTATTATATTTATTTAATACTTACACATTGTGGTTATAAACTCATCTACCTGTATAAGAGTAAACAAGCAAAAATATTACTTCTGAAATAAAAATAGACATTTTATAATTATAAAAGCAAAACAGTATTTATTCAGAAAGTACTAAGGAATAAATTTCGTGAAACGAAAATGTATATAAATCAGTCCTTCTACAAAAGGCTACTTAGTAATAAACTATCAAATAATTATTGAGGCATTTGAGAAACAAATTTGTCAAAATATTTTTGGTGTGAAATCAATTTTTTTTTTAAAGATTTTGGATTCAATAGAGAATGGTGTCCAAATCTGAAAACCTTTTTAAAGTCAGATTCCTAAGAACTCCAAGAACAAATTCTAAACTATATATCTTACCCTCTCAGTAGTGCGCACACATCAAATTACAAACTTTTATTTGTTCTGTGTGACTAATATCTGGTGTAGAATCAAGAATTATAGTGTAATACTTGGCTTTAACACAATGCGTGTTATTTTATTACGAGTAGATAAGGCTATAATATTAATATTTCATTTGAAAATACTGCCCTAAGTAGTGTGGAATACGTGTTTTGTTATTGTTGCATTTACTGACATTATTAAGGTGTTCTGAAGTAACCGAATCAAATTTGGCCATTATCTAATGGCTATAAAAAATTGCCATTATTTCAACTCCATACAAGTTCCTCTGAATGACAAATTTTGTCTGGCTAAAATTGTACTTTAGCAATCATTCTTCAATGATGACGCATACCATCTCTTTTTCTATCGATTGTGTACATTTTGTTGTTCCACGTCAATAGTACAGTTTTTTTAGGCCTAGTCTTAATTCGCACCACGATCTTATACAGTTTTTGAGTTTATGGGTATTTTCATCACTATTATATTAATAATAACGAAAAAAAAACACATTTCTTCAGTCCAATAAAATTCTGTCTTTTAACTTCCTCAAAAAATGTCACTTCGGGTTATTTTCGATAACATTTAAATATTAACATATGTGTGTGCAATCTTATTTGAAAATATATTTATAATAATTTTACTAAATTTATCTCTTAAGCTTAAAAAAAGAAAGAAAACATTGAAATAACTCACTTATTACTGACCTAACTCCCAAACTTTAAATATTCGAAAAATTTTTAAGAAATATGCCTTTTCAATACTTCGATCAGCAATAACACAATTACAATAAGAATATATTTATAATTACAGAATAATATTGCTAAATTTTCTCTTGATGTATCAAAAGAGAGAGAAAAATAACCCATCTATAAACAGGTGCTATTTGCCATAACATAATGATTCAGAAAAAAATAAAAATAAAAATTACAATAAACAAGACAAATCATTTTTTTTTAAATACTGGGAGCAGTAATGCACGTCTCGTTCTAATAGTGGAAGATGTCATATAAAACAGTTCAGCGTCAGTTAATATTATTTCGATTTAATCCAAAAATGAAATTGTGCAAACCAAGTACTTTTACCTACAGCTGTGGATACGTATAAACAAAATAATTTCATTGACATTAAATAAGCTAGTTTTCTTTTAACTGAGTAATCTTTTCAGATAAAATCGTTATTCACTTATGTGAATTTATTTATTACATAAATGTATACACGTATATATTAACAAAAGATATTTTTTTTAAACTGAATATATTTCTTGATGGTTCTCTTTTCATGAAGGCAAATACAATAAAATATTCCGTAATACTTTATATTAATAGGGTAAAAATATATTAGTATCTTCCAATAAGGAACCTTGTGTTTGACACAATATGTCCTAGAGCCAGAAATTTAAACCCACCTGACTAGATATTGGGTATTTTGTCCTTTAAGGCTAAACAAATTAGTTTAATTAGAAAGTCAAGTCGTATTAATCTTTAAATAAATGAATATAACAAATAAATACACTTAGTCACAGGTTTTTTTAAAATTTGAAGTTCCTGGAAAAATGAAAATTCTTAATAGAAAAAAGTTTATTAATTACTGTATAAATGTTTTAAATGGAGTAACTAAAATCTTGTACTTATAGAATTTTATTTAAAGTATTCCGTTGTACGAATCTTTTTGAAAGCCCAGTACATTGTGTCAGCCTAAACCAGCATTTTTAATTTTTTATGTAAACACCATAAAAACGCGCCTTCAAGAGGTACAATCACTTTATTTACATATCTGCTTTTGTCTCTAAATTGAAGCGTAGAACAAACAATGTAATTTTTATTTCTCTGTTCCTTTCCTCTGTTAAATTACATTGATTATTAGTACAACACTATATTTAATTTATTTTTAAAAAACACAAACTTGTCTTCAAAATTTTACAAAGAAAGAATGAAAAGAATTTTTTAGTCTCACTTAAATAGAATGTTCCTTAATATGAGGTAAATACATAAGGTCCATATTCAAAGAGACCGTTAGCAACAATAATTGTGCCTTATTCGACGGTGTACCTTACAGAGGGTACTTCTGTATTTGTATATTATTTAAGTCTTAAAAAATAATATATAATTCGAAAAAAAACACAATTATCTGTTGCTATTTCAAACGAGCCAATTTTAAAAGATTGAGTTGTACCAATTTCAACAGGCCAATTTCTTTGAAAGAGTTTGATGATAGTAAAGATCAGAAGAGAGTTTGTTTCAACTTCAGGTAACTACTCAAAAGTAAAATAAAACTCTCCTGAGGTTCACTATATTCCAAAAAATTTTATTACCTCTGTCCCTTCGGTTAGCTGACACCGTACATGCTATGGGTGTCAAACACAGTCCAGTGGGGAGAAAGTTACAGAAGATGGTATAAATATATCAAATTTCATGATTTAACATATACTGCGGCCTCGAACCTTCAAGGTTCAACAAAAAGAAAATTGACATTTAAAGTACATAGTAGATATAAAAAAACATTAAATAAAAAAAATACCAGAATCTCAACAATTAACACAAATACATAACTGGAAATCACAGAAAAGATAAATCGGATACATATTTAACTATGAATTCTGTCAGTAAGCCAGTCAAATATTTAACTGTGCATTTAAATACGAGCCCCCCCCCCAAGAGATATATAAATTTGAAAGTAAACAAAAGCTCTTTTCAGCATACATAATTTTTAATTGTATATAAAAGCAGAATCTAGAAGAACAGCAGTTTGCCGAACGCTGCTCTAAGCGAAATATTCTGATTTGGCACATTTGTCACCCTTAACGTAGTAGTTTTCCATTCCCGGAAAATGCATAAATTTAAAAAATTTAAAAACAAATTGTTTTTAAATAATATCAATAATTATTATATAAAATAAGGGGAATACCGTTTTTTTTTCTTCCATTTCCGATTCAGCATCGACTCAAACATTTTCAGATTTTTAAACGTTTGTTTCTATTAAAAATTAAAAATGTATGCCATGTAATTATTAATAAAACTGAAAACGTTTAAAATAATAAAAAGTGTATTAAATATATTTCATCCATACTCCCTGCAAAATTAGTATAATTTTGCGAGGCAAACAAAATTTTAAAATCTACCTGGATCTCTATGAAATCTCGCAAATATTTTGATAAATAATTTTCAAATGTACATATTAACGAAACCAGTAGAAGAAGTATTTCGAAGGAATAAATAATTATTCTAAAGAAAGAAATGATTAGAAATTTGAATACAAAGGAATTTACTTAGTGTAAATATTTATTTATTAAAACTATCTTTATATTTTGCAAATACTGTTACTATCTTGATTTTTTATTTTCAACTTTATCATATACACAGAGGAAAAATTAAAACTTTAATTTTTTTAATGAAATTGATCTCTTTTAAGGACTAAAGGCAAAAATTGTTAACGACCTAGAAAAAAGCACCACAATTAAAAATTCGAAAAGAAAAAATCACATCTAATATTAATGTCCTTTATTGACTCAGATGCGTTTAAATTTTAATCAGTCGAAGCTGAATCATTATTTCTCTAATGTTGCTACTAAGACGGAACTTCTCCAACTTTCAATGCTTACGACCCAAATTTCAATCATCATTTCATCGCACCTCCCTTCACGCATAAAAATATATCTATGTGAATCACTAGTAATTTTTAAACTTGTTCTAATTAGAATTGTGAATCGTATCCGACTACCTAAAACTGTGAATTTTGCAAAAGTTGACAAATTTTTTTATGATTTTATTTTAAAGGCCATCTTATTAGCTTTATAAAAATACCAAGTTTATTATTTTCTGTTCACTATCCAGACGGTCACTTCAAAAATAATAAGATAGCAAACATCAGAATTGAAAAATTGAAAATTTGTTATAAATTTTTGGTACAGAATAGGTCGCGTTTATGTTATTTCTTTTGTCAATTTTTACCCATTTTTTCCCCATTTAGTAAAATTAATTTCTGTTTCTCTACTTAATTTTAGCATACTTTTCATAAAATGTACTAAGCAAATTTAAAAACAACAAAAAATCCCCATATCTCCATTTTTTTTTAAAGTTGTGGATACCTTAATTATCAAATACATTGCGCAGTACTGATACATTTATAAGTATATTATATCAGTGTAAA
>BMAO01028519.1:0-57863 GCA_019973975.1 Trichonephila clavata | reverse complement strand
ATGACGTCAATGTAATTTTTAGTATTAAATTCAGTGAAATATTTCCACATTTTTGTTTTTAACGTCCGATTAAACCTTTCAACTACGCTAGCTTTAGTTTCGTTATTTGTAGAAAAAAATTTTACACTCATATTTTCAAATAATTTTGAACTACTTTATTTAAAAACTCCTTACCGGCATCTGTTTGCAACACTTTAGGCTTCCTTTCTTTAAAAATAATTTCTAGCGCAGACTTTACACTTTTTCCAAATTTATCTTTCAGAGGAATTGCCCATGCAAATTTTGAAAATAAATCAATGCAAGTTAACAAATACTTATAACCCTTATTAAATTCTGCTAAAGATTGCATATCGACTAAATCCACTTGAAACTGACGATCAATATCACTTACAAATACTCGATTCCGCTGAAACTTATGCCGAACAGGTTTATGAAGAGTGTAAGCATCTTTCTGTGATAACCAATGCTTTACATCTTTTTTACTATATTTCCCTTTAAAGAGCGATGTAATGCCTCCACACCTCCGAAGCTACTTGGAACTTCGGGATTTTCGTAAAACGCTGCTAAATCTTGATACATTGTTACCGACGAACAGAACTTGATTGAATGACTATTACAATGAATAGTTATGCAATTTATACTTTTTGGGAAAGGCAAAGGGATTATGTTTAAAAGCATGAGCATAAATTTTCCTTACTTTTATACAAAATACTCTTATTTGTTTTTTAAACGTGAAACTTATTTAGACACAAATATTAAACTAACAAACAACAAAAATGATATTAACTCAAATCAAGCATAAAAAAAAACATTTTATTCAGATTTATAGGAACAAAATACTGTGTAAAACTTATAAAGTCAGTATGCAATATTTTTTAAACAAAATCCTCATAATATTCAAAACAATCAGATGGACATAACATATCTCTTACTTCTCTTAAAATAATATCTAAGCGAAGATTTTCCAAAAAATTTTCAGTTACATAATTTACAGGTTTTAACAGTAAAAAGTGTACATTTTCAAAAAGATTATTATAAAATAATCAGCTATCTCATTAGCTTCCAGTGACAAAACATGTGAATTAAATGTTTCTTCTCGGTTCCCCCATAACTCCTCAGCGAGTTTCTGAGGTTGATTCAGTCCTTTTTCGTTCAGGAGGCTACAAATAGATTTTTTCAAAATTTGCGTCAAGTATCGTTGACCCAGACTAACGTCCAAAGAAAAAGGTAATGCGTTTTCTATGGGACCTTCACAGAAGGTTTTATATGCAGTTAAAAAGTCCATACACAGAAATACATTGTCTATAACGGCATTTTCAATAGCACCATATTTTTCAATCATTTCAGCCCACTGCTCTCGAGATATGCTGATTTCTTTAAAAGTAGGCTCTTTATTCGGACCGTATTTAATGCGCTTAAAAGTAAAATTAGTGAAGTTCTCACTTGTTATTTGAATGTGCCGTTCAGGAGGGAAAAGTCCACTCGGTAATTCCTCCAGTGATTCCGGTACTTTCTTTTTACGCATGATATATTCGATCCACTGTGGGTCTAATGGAGTTGGGTAGTAGGTTTTTCCATACTTCTTGAAACGCCTTATGTGTACTGATACGGAATCATAATAGATGCTTGCAAAGACAAAAACATCATCTCCAATTGGAAATACTCCATCTGGTATGCAATCCTCGGTAAATTTTCCATACTTCTGAAAATAATATACCAAAATTAATGAGGATTAGAAAAGTGTAAAAAACATTATAAACATTACATATCAAATTTATTTAATTTTGTTACTTACTTTTGAAACTTCTCTTCTTGCTTTCTTATTTGCAGAAGATTCCACGACCTTTCCAAGCTTTCGTTGTTCGCTATGTGTTTCAGACATTGTCAATTTTTTTTTTTTTTTCCTTTTCGAATACAGTCCGTCGCAGTACTGACAAACGAAATGAATCTTGAACCTAAGATGTGACAAGGGTCTAAAGCATATTGACCGAATTACACTTGAACGGAGTTCGCTGAGTGGTTGAAAGCAATGTATCCATCCGCTCTAAGCATTGAGATAATTTCTGACGTAGAATTCAGTCGCCGTCTTGTAGAATCAAGATCAGACAAGCTAAGACAAGTTCAATCGTAAACCGTTCACACGCTGATTACGAGTATTCTACGTCACATTTTTACTGTGTATGTGTAATCATTATACCGCATTAAAATTTACAAATTATTAAAATAATATAAGTGAAATATTTTTTTTTTTCATTTTAATTAAGAAAATGTCGCCATCTGCTTCGCCTGCAAAATTAAATTCATGAGATTATAAACCTAAGTTTTCTTCAGGTCTGCATGCCTTCATAGGACAATGGTTAGCGTAACTGAAAAACTATTGTCCTATGGAGACATTTTGTTCTGGGGCTGTGAGTTTGAATCTGGATTTATTATTTTTTTTTTATTTGAGCGTTATTTTTTCAATCATTTTAAAATCTAATAATTAGTGTATAGTTTAACCAATAGGTGGCGCCATGAGCACTTTAAACATTTCAATAAACTTTTTTTACACATTTAAAAAACAACTCAACTTAGCAGCAGGAGGGAAACAACTCAACAGCAGGTGAAAACAACTCAACTCCCCCATCAACTCGAAAACCAAAACCATAGCAGGAGGGAAACAACTCAACTCCACGCAGCATCCACAGAAGGGAAACAACTCCGCGCCTGTGCCTCCACAGGAGGAAAACAACTCAACTCTGCGCCTTTACCGCAGAACCGGCTTTTCTTACCTACTGATCAGTGACGTAACGGAGAATATTAGCCCATCACCCACCTGAAAAGTCAGAATTAAGGCTACAATCCAGATCTTACAAAGGGTACGTACTTGGAGTCAGTTAGGCTTTGCCACCCCCCCCTCGATGCGGGGGTGTACTTTACGCCACTGAGTAGGGCACTAGCTCAGATGTCGATCTCGTCCCATATTTAAGTGCGCTGCTGAAGATGCACTCCAGGTCTTAGTGGTGAGAGCAAGGTTCACGTGTGTTCCACTATTATAATGAAAACAATAAAAGGGTGAGTTGTTTTTTGTTTGTTTGTAAACATTGTACTTTGAAGCCACACAAGTTATTGGTAATGAATCTCGTAATTCTGAACCTCGTTGAAGTGACGAGGACGACACCTGAGCCGGTACCCTATTCTCTAAATTTCCACACCTCGCTGATGCAACATTTCCCATATAGTCCAGACTCCCTTGAACTTTAATTTTTTTGATCTTTGAAGAAATTTAGATAGGGAGAAGTAACTTCGGTCACAAGAAAGACACCATTGCATATTATTTTAAACAACGTGACATGCAGCAGTATTATGAAGAGATCTTGAAATTAGTAACACAATGGTATTGATATAATGGGACGACGTCAAGAAACAAATGTAATTTTTGTGGAATGTATTGAACGATTTTTTAAAAAAATATACAAGGTGGTCCCGAATTCGTGGTACAAACTTAAAAGGTAGGTACAGTACATAGTAACAATTATTTATTGTGTAGTAATGTATGGGAGCGGTGAGGCACTAACATAAAAAAAATAAGAGACAAAAGGAAAGATAAAGTGTTTATTGAAAGCGTCGTTGACAAGTGTAATGTGTACGATAACTGTTCAGCACATGAGCTGTGTAGTCCAGCTGCAGTGCACATTGATGTACCACCTACAGGCAGTCGGAGAAAATAGTCTGCCGGGTTCAAAGCTTGTACTTGCTGAAAATGGAAGAGGTATAAGCAATTTTCGTTTAACACTCTGCAAACGTTCTGATGACTCACACTTACGTGATGAACAACAGCTCTTGTACTTGTCTCGGGTCTATCAGCCACACGTTCCAGATGCTTCCTTCCAGGCTTGGATTGCTTACAGCTCTTTGTCGACCAGCATCAAGTCTGGTGCGTGGAACGAACGTGTTTCACGAAGTTGACTATTGTAACTGCTGAAAAATTCTTTGATCCGGCATTCGTCGATCAGAAAACTGCATAACGCAGCTCTGCCGTTACCATTTGCGCGGCCATACATTTAATGCAAGTCTACATTTTCGGCATACGTAAAGTCTCCCATCGCAGATGCCAGCACAATTGCGAATGGCGCTTTTCCCTACTAATATGCATCATCTTGAACGGCGGCTAGACATCTACTGCTCCCTACTGGCAACATAACCAACCGATAACTCCATTTTTCTATTCTTTTGTTTCCCCTGTTAGTGCCTCACCACGTCACTTGCGCTCATACATTCCTATACAATAAATGATTGTTACAATGTCCTGTATCTACCCTTAAAAATTATACCTTGAGTTCGGGACCACCTGTACAAACGTCACAGTATAACCCCTCTACACGTCAGATCTTCAGTAGCATCAGGACACGGCTGAAACAATATCGGCTACGAATTCGTGAGCTTGACCACTTGTTACTTCAACCACAATTTTTTTGAAAATGATTACACATATTCATCTGTTTATTCTTTGCAATAGAATTGTGATTCTTATTTGAATGAATCATCACACAATCGCTTTACTACGTTATGAGAAAATAGTTCTTTCTGTTGTCGTTTCTGACGTCACTTGATCGACAGTGTCAGATCGAGGTCCACGAAATTAATCGTGACAAGTGGCTAGTTTTTCGTCAGTCGTTATCCGCAGCTTTAAGCACCATTTTGGTCATAGTACGATTTGACTCGGTTGCACTCCATGTCGTTTAATCCGATAATGGGGCCAACCAACAACCTCACGAGAGGAATTGCGGCTGGACGAATATTTAAAGTGCTTCCATGCCACACGGGCACTGTACATTTACAAACAAACCTGCCTTATCTGGGATTAGAACCCAGGCCCCCTACGGCATGACAGACAGCGACACCAACCACATTCGCTGAATATTATTAAAAGGTAGAGAAAAATGTTTCAAATTTTTCCGACTAACACGAGAACCCTCATTAAAATAGTTAGATGTCAACAAGTTGGATTGAGTTTCATTTTAAAATTTTACCCTTACCAAAAACAAGTACTCCAGTTAGTACTAAATAAATTACCGTATTTACTCAAATCTAAGCCAAACTCTTTTTCCAGTTTCCATGCTATTGAAAATCGGGTGCGGCTTAGAATCGAAAATAAACTTTTGTTGGATGGGGGAAATGGAGTTTCCATCCCTATCACAAGGAAAAATGTAACTAACCATTTGAAAGGATTAATTATCCCATTTCGCAGTTCCGTATTCAGAGCATCCTAAGCATCGTTGTCTGCGCGTATTTAAGAAATTTTTTTAATCCGCTTACTTTTAATCTAAATATCAAAGAGATATCGGTAATAGCATCAAGACAAGTTCACTATGACGCAAGTATTAAAATGAAAGCAATCGAGACGCATAATTTGACACAAATGGAAAAAAAAATATGTCGATGACATAAGCAAAATACAATTTTTTCTTATGAATGTTCAGCAGTCTTTAAGGAATATTTTACATTCTAGTAGAACACATTCTTTAAAAAAAAAAAATGTGGAAGACGACACTGTCTCTAATTTCCAAATTAGCAGTGACGAACGGTTTTCAAAATATAATACTGATGGTTAGAGTAGATTCATGTATGTGTTTGAAAGTTCTTAATACTGTAAATATATATAAACTATTATGTAGTCTTTCTCATTAATTTTTTTTTTAATACAATTTCTTAAGTATTGGATATTGATTAGCCCCTTTTATACAACTTTATTTTTTCCCCTCAAAAATGTGTAGAGAATTTGGGGTGGCGGCTTAGATTCGAGTTAATACGGTATATGTTATTTTTCCCAACTGATATATATAGAGAGAGCTATATTAAGAAATTCATTCTAAAGTTAATAAGATTATAAAGTGTTCATATTCAAATTTCAAATATATTTTCTTTTCTTAATGCAAGAATTAATAATAATCAATACACAATTTAAAATAAGTCTGGACTTAAAATACTGAATTTCATTTCATAATAGGAAATATACAATATAGAAACATTCAAAACCTATATTCCCTCGTTTATTAAGCAAACACAGTACAATTCAACTGACAAAAAGCAAACAAATTTAAATAAAATGTTTTTAGTCGAAAAAATTGTTATTTATTTTATTTTCTATAATCCCACACAAACTTGGAAGCACTAAGTTAAAAAAAAATTTAGTCATAACTTTTATGTTCATTTTCATTAACATTCCAATGACAAAAATTTTAAACTGATTTAGATTAGAAAGAAAAAATAACTTTATCTTCCTTTAAAAAATTTTAAGCTTTTTTCTATTGTGCCCAATGCTTTGATATCTCTCTCTACCGATTGCTATTAGTACATCTAACAAAAGTTGGGACGGATTTTTAAATCAAAGCAATACTTATTTTTTTAAAAAAAAAGTAGTAATTTAAGATTTATAAATTTTTTAAGGAATTTGCAATAAGACTTCATATATAAAAATATAAACCATTCTACATATAATAATCATGTCAGCCAAAAAACTCATCCAATTTTTGCTACACATAGTTGGATGTGCTTGTAAATTGAATTTCTTGAATTAACGTTGCATTTTAAAATCCCTTCATAAATTTTTTAATTTTTCTTTTAAAAATTTAATTTACTTTTTTGTAGTATTTTGAGTACAAAAACGGTTTTATACACCATAGGGAATAATAAAAAAAATTATAAAAACCATTAAATCAAAGATTTTTTTAAAAAACATCGCACCATGGCCCCTTAATTTTATTAATGATATTAATAAAATTAAGAGGCCATGATGATAATTAATGATATTAATTATTATTGGACTTGGCCTTCAGTTAATAAAAATTCCTAGTGAATAATTTCTTATAATAAAAATATTTTTCTGGTATAAACAAACAAATCAAAGAGAAAAAATGTTTTATTCATTATAATTGAATAATGAAAATTATGTAACATCATAAGTTTAAAAAATAATGTAAATAACAGGAGGGAAAAAAGGATTCGACAATTTTTATACACAAAACACACATCTACTTCATATCAAAATTTCCGCACAAAAGCATTTTAAAAAGTATTTAAAGAATGATAACATAATGTCAGGATTTAAAACAATTACTTCACCTTTTAATTATTTTCATGTATACATTTTAATACAAGGAGGTGCATTAAATCACATCAAATAAATATGTGTTATCACTTTCTGTATCAATATATATATATAATAATTATTGCAATAAAATAATTATATATTATTAAAATTCTGAGAAATTTTTTCTACATTTCCAATTTTTATGCTAAAATTTGTCAGAATGTTTGTATTCATTTTGCAAATACTAAATGTTACAAAATCATAAGTGTTAAAAAAATATATATATTTTATTAATGTTAACTTAAAAACATGGAATTCGTTATTTTGTAAAATAGCTGGGTATTCCATGAATTATCAAACTATAAGTCAGCTAAAGAATATAAAAGTATTGGATTCTAAGGCTTAATTATTTTATAAAATAAAGAATGACCATATACTAAAAGTATTTAAAAAGAAAGTTTTTTTGCTAGCAGGACTAAAAAAACCTAATGATTTATATACTTATAAAATTTTAACTATTTCTCCACCATTTATAAATGTTTCAACTAATCTAGCAATAATATGACATTCTGCTTTTCTTTATTAATAATCATTCTATCCATCCACAGCATAAAATGTATTTTTAAAAAGACTTAATAATTAATCATCAGTAAATTTACAAAACAATGGGCTCTTGTTTTGTCTAATTGTTTATTTTAAGCTTTGACAGTCTATGATTAATTAATTTATTGAATACCTAGTTATACATAAAAAAACAAGGCAAAGTGTGAAATTATTAATGTATTACACACTTTAACTGCACATGAGTTATTTTATCACTCACAAAAAAGCAAATTCTTAACATATACCTTTATTTTTAATACAGTTAAATTACTTTGACAATTACATATTAGTTAAATTTAATTATGAAATTTTTAAAACTATTACAAAATAAAAATATTGTATAACTTTTGTTCCCATATGAAATTTGATATAATTAAACAAACCAATTTTTAAGAAACGGAAAAATATGCAGATAGTTATAAATTAAAAATTCAATAAAAAGCGCTTGTCTAATGGATCAACAAAGCTTTTTCATTACAACACTTAGAAAATTCAGATGTGTTACATTTCACATTAAAAAAATTTACATATTCAGTCATAATATATTATTATAAACACATATTCAATTATTGAATATATAATGATGACATCAATATTTTCATTTATTATATTAAAAAATACACACAGGTTTTCCAATTTAAATAAAAAGTCTTTTAAAATGCATTGTTTCATAATTTAAAAAAAAAAATGGTCCTTTAAATTTAGAACAGCAAAATAAACAAATTTTTTTGAAACAAGCAAAATGTATAAGAAAAGTAGTGAGATCAGATTCATAATTTTAAAGTTTAGCTACTTTTCTGATGCAAAACAAAACACAATTTTGAGAAAACAAACATTATGCGTAATATGAAATGGTGGTACATATACTGAATTCGAAAATTTTAATTTAATAATAAAAGATCATTTCAATTCATAATATTAAAATTTAGTTAGATACAAACATATCTAAAATGCTGAAATAAGAAAAATATCTATATTATCAAACAATGGGGTATATATTTCAAAATCTAATATCCAATTCAAACATATAATCCAAATTTTTGAAGCAATAAGCAATATAAAGTGTAAAAAATGATGCTATTAAATTCATAATTATAAAATTTAGTTACTCATAAATATAATATTTAAATTTTAAAATAATAAACAATAAGTATAAATAAAAAATGGTGGATTAAATTCATAATTTTAAAATTTAATTGTGTCCAATTCAAAAATAAGATCCAAATTTCTGAAACAATAAACAATGTGTATAATAAAAATGATTATATTTGATTCATTATTTTCAATTATAGTTATAAATATAATATCCAAAATTATGAAATAATAAACGAGTATAAATAAAAAAAATGGACTGGATTAATTTCATAATTCTAAAATTTAATCATCTCATCGAAACATCAATATTACATAATTGAAGTAATAAACAATATGTATAATAAAAACAGTGATACTAAATTTGTAAATTTAAAATTTAGTTATTTGCAAACATAGTATCCAAAACTTTGAAATAATAAACAATCTGAATAATGAATTATATTAAATTCATAATTTTAATATTTAGTTGTCTAATTGAAGCATAAATTCAAATATGTGTAATAAAATACAGAATTAAATTCATGATTTAAAAATTTAGGAATTTATCTAATTAAAATATAAAATTTTTAAAAGATTACTAAGTCATACAATGAAACAAAACAAGCAAAATCATAGTATAAATATCCTTTTCAATTTTGATTGTTTGAGTTAGCTTGTAATTGAAGATTAGCCAAACAAACAGCTGTAGCTAGGAGATAAGGATTATAGGGACCACCTAAGCATAAAAAAGTTTGAATAACTACATCTTGAATCCATATACATAAGAATATTCCACTCATTAGTTCTATTTTATGAACCAGCAACCGTATAATGAAAGCATAAAATAAAATTATTATTCTACTGAAATGTAATAAATCTAAAAGGGAAGAAAAAAATTAATTCAACAGTAAGGTATAAAAAAAATTTTTGCAAAATATTATTAATTTTAAACAAATTTGTAAATAAATTTTCAAACGAGACTCAAATATTTTATCAAAACCTTATGAAATAAAACACTTTTCTCACTAAAAAAATTGTGTAAAAAAAGCTGCTCAAACCTGAAAAAATTATAATTATGGAATGTACTAATTCACAATCATTCAAATATGTCGAATCTTTTAAAAAATTTACACTTCCAATTATTTTATTGCATTTTTAACAGTTAAAAATTTTCTGTCTCTCAAAAGAGAGCTTGATTTAATTAACATGAACGAAATTTAGTAATTTTATATTATTCAGTGATATTCACACACACACACACACTACTAATTGCCAAAAATTTATATTAATTTTACTACTTTCATTGCATTTACTTTAATATTCATTCAAATTGAGAAGGATGTAGTAAATTGGTAAGGGACATCAAACAATATACTAATGTTTAAATGCATACAATTTTATGCATAGTATACATAAGGTTCATAATCAAATTTTTTAAACATATGAATCAGTGTAACAAACTTTTAGCAATTTTTAAAACCTAATGCTAATTACAGAGTATAAAATAACATTTAAACTACAAATTGAAAAAAGGACCAGGAAAATAAAATAAAAATAGTTTAACAATTGACTGAAACTCAAGAGCACTCAACAAGTACATATAGATAAAGAACTAAACCACAGATGTTGTGTACTTAGTACAAGTGGAAATCAAAACATAAAAAAGGTAATACAACTAAAAAAGCATTTGTAAATTAAAAAAGCAAAAATTGAAAAAAAATTAAATCATAATTAAAAGGTCAATCTTCATATTAATGTACCCCGTTTGATTACAGGTTTCTTGATGAACATTAAAAGGAATCAATAATGTATTGCGACATTTGGCTCCATAATACAGAAAACATATTTCAACAATTAGCAAGTTATTCTAGCCAACACATTACATACATTAATTTTTATTAAACAAATGAATTACAAAACTAAGAGTTCATATAAATTTATTAACTAAACATTTAAGGAAATGACAATAATTAATGGTCATCAATCTATATAGGGCATCCCATTATAAACTTTCTTGGGATTTCCATAAGTAATTAAAACAATATATATTATTATATTTTTAATAAGTTTTTAGCGATGCTTTATAACATAATCAATTTAACAAATGCTGCATTTAATTATTAATATAAAAATGCTGTTTATATAATGTATTTATATAAACTTATGTTTGAAATGGGATATTAAACACATACATTTTTCCTTGTATTTAGATATTTATTACTGTTTTATAAATTTGAATTATTTCCAGAAAATATTCTACTTTTTTTTTTATGTAAGCAAAGTGTGAAGGAAGTACAAGAATACATATAAACTAAATATTTATTTATGCTCATTAATATTAAATGAATATTTAGGTAAATTTTGTAATGCCAAAATTAGTACCATAAGTAGAAGGATGATAAGAGTTTATTCCAGGTCCAATACCATATTTCATTGGATTACAAGCTCCAGGAATTGGCACCAAACTTGGAGGGGGAGGTTGCTGTACTGTTCTAACAATGGATTCTTGTGAATAATTACATGGAAAAATAGTATCTGCAAAAAATATAATCCTAATTATACATAAAATTCTAATAATATTACAGCTACTGCAATTGTTTTTTCTATCAAGAGAGATATCGTAGATTTTGTATCACAAATTCAACTTTTAATATATAAAATCTACCAAATTATTATAACAACTAGCTTTCAGAAAGCTGACGAATTTCTATGTCTAAATTTTGTTACTTTGTAGAATTCAATCACTGAAAGCTTAAAATTTAAAAATAACGTCCAATTAATTTCCTTTTTCACAATGTAAATAGATAATTTTCAATTAAATTTTTTGAGACGATGTCATTTTCAATTTTTTTCAGTTATTTTTTTATAATGCTATTCTGTTGATTTTTTCAATTTTTTAGTCCACTTAAACAATTCACAAGTAATACATTTATATGCCTTTTTGAAGATTAGAATATATACAGCATTAGATACAGAGATGCGAGCTTTTCATAACTGTACTTATTCTAAATACCTCATAACTAATAAACACATTCATTATAGTTCAAAAGAGGTTAGTTATATAAAGTTTATTTGGTCAATGAACTACAGATTTTCCCCGTATGGTAACATTCAACATGATGGATAATTTTATAATTGGTGGTGGGGGAAGGAAGGATATGAATATAATTTATGCTGCACTTTAAAGCAATGTGAGAAAGAAAAGGCGAAACATTTATAAAGTAAAAAAGAACAAAAATTACAGATTATTGGTTTCTGCAACTGTTCTTACAAACATTGTTATTAAATTTAACTCAAGGAATTACTTATTTTAAAAGGATTGGAACATACCATTAATTAGGCCTCCAATATTGCTCAATGCTTTTAAAGCAACACGCAATTTAGATTCTTGAGGAGTTGAAAAATTTTCTTCAGATGAAAACCATTTTTCCCAGAAAGGAGACTTAATAAAAACCTAAGAATAAATTAATACATTATATGATAAAGGATAATGTACATTTATTTATACCACAGCATCTGAAAATGAAAAAAAAAAAAAATCTAAGAACTAGATTTTGCTTTTGAATCAAAAACATTGTTCCTAGTTTTAAACTTTCTAAAAATAATAACTGAATTAATTTTTTTAAAATGATTTTCAGATTGTTTGTTTAAAAACAATTTAGTATATTGCAATTTTTACCAACAATTTTTCCAGAGAATGCATTAATATTAATGACCAACTTTGAATTAAATAAGGAAAAACTTTTTCTACCTAATTTTTCAATAATTTTAGATTTCATAATGTGAAATTCTTTTAAAAAGCTTGTTGACTATACCAAATTTATTTTCCTTTAAGTTATTGAGAGTGATATCAACTTTTATCCCTCTGCAATCAAAACTGAAAACATTATTATACCCCTTTTTATGATAGAATAATAAATTGATTCCATACGAATAATTAAAATCCTTATTTGAAATCAGTAATAATTTTGAAATGAAATACTATTGAACATCAAAATATCTCTATCTTTCTGTTTAATAGTAATATATATACAGACTGCCCAGTTAGTACAGTGGTTAGTGATGCTGAGTGCTGTGCTGTAGGGCCTGGGTGTTTGTATATGTACAGTGCCTGTGGGGGTACTCTAAATACCTATTGAGCTACAAGCCCTCTCAAGTGGTTGGTGGAAGAGAAAAAGAGGTGAGAGGCCCCCTGACTACCCTCAAGGTGTTCTCCCTCAAAATTGGGGTGGAACCAAGCCAAACCAAATCATATTGTCCTCTGCAATGTGCTCAAAACTGTGGCTAACAGGCATAAAACTAGCTGCTTGCCACAATGAATTTTGTGGGCCTCGAACTGACATTATCAATTGGGTGGCATTAGAAATAGCAACATTTTTATTTTTCTATATTTATTAAGTATGTTTAACTTAAAAAAAACCCCATACCAAGACCATTTTACATTTTTTTATTTTATTCCAAATCTCAGTACCATTGTTTAACATGCAGGTTGTGATAATATTAAATATTTGAAAAAGAAATAGTTCACCCAAATAAAAGTCATAACAAATAATGCAGCCAACCCATGTTGACTGTATACCATATTAATTAAAATAAGGTACTCATAAACCTATGCCATTTGTGACCTTTGGAAAACTTTAACTTTTATCAGTCTTAAAAATTGTATTAAATAGATTGTCATAATTCATAAAACCTTTGACAGTAAATTGCAAGCAAGTTTAAATTAACAAGTATTAAAAAGAGCTTCAGTTTACAAAACCGAGAGAGAGATAGAAATAACTTGATTACTACCTTTGAATTGAAAGTTACATTAGAATTGCATGAGCCATCAATAACATGGTAAATATGATAATAAGGTGGATCATATCCATTTTGGAAACATATGTATTCCAGCATCTAAAAAATGAGTGTTGATTTCATATTAGAGAAATATTTCAGGACAGCAATATAAACAAATTTAAATATAAGATTTCTTTATTATCATAAAAATTCTTTCAAATTAAAAAATTGTTTAAGGAAAATAAACTTTTACTAAGAAAATAGATAATAAAAGCATGCTGTAAAATCAGAAAAACATTCTAAGTTACCAAAATTAAAATTTTTTTTTTAAAATCAAAATTAATAATTTGTCAATCCATATCATGACACAACGTCAGAAAATAAATAGAAATAAACATGCATTTTTTAAGTGTCATTAATATACTAAACATTTTTAAAAAAATACCACAATTTATAAATTGTAACAATATTTTCTATGATTATAAACTTTCTATTTTTGTAGGATATTCTTTCAATAATACAAAGTGAACAGGACTGATCTTTGTTAGAAAAATAGATGCACATAAAAAAATATAAAAGAATCTAGGATGACTATCTGAACAAAAAACTACAGAACCTTCTAGAATGGATTCATGGTCTACATAAAGTCGATGCAAGAAACATGGACATTCGTCGTCTAGTGTGTTTCACTTGTCTTATGAAAAATTGCAATTACGCATTTGAATAACTATGCCCAATATTTTTGTAATTTTTGAATTTGTGATATTGTGTAGATCAGTAGCGCACACATAAATTTTTCGGGGGGGGGGGGGGTCCATGGTCGAAATTCTGCCAACTCGTGTCATACCTCAAGACAACGCCAATTGATTCTTCCAATTTTGCCGATTTTGTTAACAAAAAACAGTAAAAATATAAATTGTTAATTACAAGTAATTAAATTTTATGTTATATATAGGATTTTCATCAATCAAAAAAAAACTCAAAAAGCTTTGGGGGTCCAGACCCCTAGGACACCCCCTAGTGTGCACTACTGGTGTAGATTCATGCATGTTTGTTACTTGTGTGTGCGTTTCCAGAGAAAACCTACAAAATTACTAGAAAGTTCTGGAAAAATTACAATTTATTCCAAAAAAGAGCTTGCTTTTTTATAGTAAGGACCTTTCCTGCTTTTGAAGTTCGATCAGTCCATGTAACAAAATACACACATACATAAATTTATATTTAATTATGTATATATAATCATACCATTATATGCATGACTTTTAATACTACATAAGATATATTAAAGCAAACTTTCACAAATATTTTCTTTGGTTGCCTCTATAGTGAAGAAAAACATTTTAGTGTGAGTAGTGCTGTATCATACCCTGCTTTGTAAATGTATGATATCGTACTTTGACATAACTGTATTACCCAATCAGTTTTTTTACACTTAAAGTGGAAAGGTCACAACCAAAAGACCTCAACACATTGTACGATTTCTTTCTTGATAATAAATATGTTTAATTAGTTAGTTATATCTGGATTATTTCCAAAAGCACCCAACATCTGGTAGATGAAACTCATGGAATTTTGAATTATTATGTTGACAAAGATTGGTTTTCTAAGACAAAATCTTAGTAAACAAATGTGAGAATCTTCTGTTTTCTAAAATCGCAGAAAGATAATATAATAAAAAAGACAATACACTATGATCAAAAAAGATAATAAACAAGAAATTAAATTTAAGGAGTTGATCAAGGAAATATATACAAAATTAATTATAAGATACAGTAATACCTCAACTTGCATGCTTTTCAAATCTAGTTAGGTTGTGTTTTGTTTTTGTGCTACACCCCGCTTCCTGAAATTAGTGATGTGATTGATAAAGTTATCGATCTTGCCAGGCAAATAAATTTAGAAGTGGATAGTGATGACATTCAATAACTGCTTGATTCCTACAATTTGGAGGTGATAGTTGATGAGCTCACAGAAATGCATGAGCAAAAGTAAGTTCAATCAGAAGATTGAATAATGACTGGGAATTTGACAGGCCTCAGTTTGATTGAAAAGGGTTAAAAATTTTAGAAAATATAGACTCCAACGTTGAGCATACTTTTTCAACAAAATAAAGAATAAAAACATTATTAGCAAGCTATAAAGAAATTTTGCGGGAGAAAAAAAAATCTTTGAGCCGGCAGGCTTCTTTGTGTTTTATGAAACCTTCTACATTAAAATAACTTTGGTTTGCGATTTTATATTTATGTGTTATCTAAACATTTTTTTTCCATATATTATTATTTTCCTTCGATTCCAGCCAAAACTAAAAATATTTTTTACATATTTGTATGCAAAATTATACCCCAACTTACGTGGTTATCACTCAGTCCCATTTATCAGCTAAGCCTGAGGATATTACTGTACAATGATACAAAGCAAACTTCAAACTAAACAATTTATTAAAATTTTAGCAGTAATGTTGGTTAATAAAAGAATACTCAATGAGAAAGAAGGTGTCTTGGTCCAAAAAAGTATACAATATAAAATGTCTGCATTTAAAATACTACAGTTTGAATTTTTGACATTGTAAAAAGCAAAAACAAAGAAAGTTCAAGAAATTGGCATAGTTAAAAACATACAGTAGTGACATTCAACTGATTATAAAAATATAGCTCATGATAATTCTCTTTAATGTAGAAATCACAGGACAGCAATTAAGTTAGTAAATTATTTGATGCCACTATTCTTCTCTGGCCTAAGTATCTGAGTGGTAAGGTCTGTAGCCGAAATTTATGATGAGTCATGGGTTTGAGTCCTGGCACTACTAAAGACATGTCATGTAGAAGGGTTGACGGAAGTTAAATCTGTCGATCATTACACTGGCATCGTGTACAACACGAGTTCAGGTGAAATCTTCAAATTATGGTAGTTCAAAATTATGAGGCATTAGCTTTGTGTTGCTTCGATAAACAATCAATGCCATTTCTGTTTTATAAATGAAATTTAATGTCACAAGAAAAAAAGTGATATAAAGGATAGAAATAGAAAATTTTACATGGAAAATGCTTTAAGTACCTGGACAGGTGATACAGACATTGATCTTTCAACTGGCGTACAATTTGATACAATTGGATTTTTGCAGTACAATCTAAATTGAGGGGAAGAAAATTAAAAACATAAATATCAAAATAAACTACAATCTTCAATACACAAAATGGTTAAAAAAATGAAAACCAAAACGTATAATTTTCTTTTATCTTTATCTTCTTAAGAAAATGTTTTGTAATGTATTCCTTTTTTCCCCGTAAATTAATATTGGTCAACTGAAAAATATAATTTGACTATGCTTTATATAATATCAGAATTGTGAACAAAGTAACACATTTTTAAAAAATAATCTTTGCTGTTGGATCTTATCTTAATCCATACCTTGGAGACAAAACTGATAAATGTGCTAAAAAATGATAATTTTAATAAAATTTATGATAATCCTATTGATTACATACTACTGGATATAAATTGTCCTTTTTCATAGTTGATTTCACCTCAGGCATGGGAAAACAGTTCAACACGAACCAAAAGAAAAGATTAACAATTTCTTTTTTTGTAATAAATTGAAAATAAGAGATGATTTTCATGAATGATGCACAAAAACAGGTTTGAGATTGTATGTATAAATTCCTTATAAAGAGAGAAGACATGTATTTGCATGAGTGAAAGTATTCAATTGATATTCTTTCAATGGAACTGCTGTTAAGCGAAAATTCTCATATTTTTGAAACAGCATCAAAAAGGGTACATGTTCAGCAATGAAAAAGTTTTTTAAAAATCAGCGAAAAAGTTTTTTAAAAATCCCAAGTGACACGTTTTAATTTGATAACACAGTAAAATCTCACTAACACAGATTAATCACAGCTCAAGGTCCCATGGTTTCAAGTAAAATAACCTATAAAACGAATCAAAGCACATAGCAAAATATATTATAAAAACAGCACATATTCTAAAATAAGACAAAGCAAAATTGCCAAAAATAACAAAAGTGAGAATTAAAGTCACTACATTACTTATATCGTATGTATTAAGTTGGGAAGAATCCACACGCATAACATAATCATTTTGCATTTATTAATTAAAAAAAATTTTCGTGGATGTCCAGATTAAGTGATGTTAAGAGTAATGATGGCTTACTGTATCTGAATAAAGTAGCCATAAAAATAGAGAGAAAATCCTCACAATGTAAGAAAGCACAAAAAATATGTGGTCAGTGACAAACCAACTATGCCACCCAGCCAACAAAAAATACACAAATATAGAAACAAAATTGATCTTTAAGACTATTAAACACATCCACAAAATCGTTCTTGAATAAATACATGTAAAACAAATTTTTAAAGGTACCTTGATTGTTGCCTGTTATCATACATTAATCTTTTTGATGTACCAGATGAATTTAATAAGTTCGCCTTATTTGCCCATGTTACTTCAATAGCATGTCCTTCTATATGGGTTCCTAAAAAAAATAATTTTTCATTAATCTTTAATAAAATTAAAATTTCAAATTTTTGAAAATATTTAATTTTATACAAATGGCTTTTTTTTAATAGATTTCAAAAGGTAATAGCTGAATTTAAATTGTATGAATATTCCTCGAGATAAAAAATAAATATAAGCAAGCTACTGAGCTTGGTTTAAACACACACACACACATAAGTTTTAAAATATATCTGTCAGTTTACAGACATATGCTTTACAGCGGTATTAGACAATTGGACTAAAAAAAAAATTGTTTTGACTTTTTATTAAGTATTTTACTCCAATCATTGCTAGTTTGATGTGCAGGAAAAGGGACTTCCAGAAATGAATAAAATCCTGAACTAATTTTTTAAAAAACTAGTATTCTGATATGTTTTTAATTTTATGAATTCATTTCTCCAGTCATTTTATCTTTAACATCCAAATTAAAACATTACTCTTAGATTTAAAACCTTGATTTTCAGTTTTAAACAAACAAAAAATATATTTTTTCTTTAATAATTGGTGTAAGAGAAAGGAAGGAAGAAATTAAGAAACTTGGATTAAGTTATTTATTTATTTCTAATGACAATGAATTTCTTTCAAATTATAAATTTAATCAGAGAACAACTTTTTTTTTTACAAGGCAATGATCATCAATATAACACTTAAAATGTTTTTAATTTCTATGCGTACTATTTTAAGCATTCAATTTTTATAAAAAATTAGCAGTAAAATAATAAATAGAAATTAGCCAAGCTTCTCAAAAAGCCATAAGAAAACTTGTATCATTACATACTTTAATTTTAAAACACCTTTGAAAGTTGAATGAAAGGTTGTTTACACACATTAAAAACCCTTTTTTTATATGTGTTTTTTTAAATTTGGTGGAGTTTTTTTATGTGCATTTATAAGAATGGCAAACCTTTCACAGACAAAGAAAAAGAAATTAAATAAAAAAATACACTGATGCCAAGTTAAAATAAAATAATTAAACAAAATATTACACAAAGCATAAAAAGTAACAATTTTTTTCCTTTTACTAATAAAATATAAGGAAAATTTCACATCATCAAAACACTATTTTGTATTACAGCTTCCAGCTAGTTTGATATCACGGGGCATCGCGCCAAGTTGTTTATGTTTGCCAAGATGGGCGATAACATTATAATATGGTTGCCTTGATATTTTTATCCTCAGGCGATGTGGTTGCTATGGAGATAATGTGTATTAGAAATAATTTTTATTGGTTCTGTTCCCGCGGTAATCCTATTAATTTCAGACGATTTTATTTCGACTTCTTTTACAATTTAACCATTTTCATTGCAATCCCGAATCAAAATATTTTTCAGTCTTCTGTTTTATTTAATGCTATTTTCGAATATGGATATTTCTAATATCATTGGTGAGAACCAGGATATATTTTTTAAAAAGAATGAGTACTATATTTTTAATTATTACTATAAATCGTTTATTTTCAATTTATTTTACTTTTTAAAAATGTTTTCCCCCCCTGTTTCTTGTTCGATGAAATTCGTTGAAGAAATTTGCAGTTATTGGAACATAGCAAGCTTTTAGTACTTTTTAGTTGCTATTTTAATATATATTATGTAATTATTTTATTAATAATATAAAAATACAATTATAATGTGTAATAATCATATAATATACATTATTTGTAATAATTGTTATTTTATAAATATTATTACATATGAGTTATTTATAATTATTATTTTATTTCTAAATATTATGTTTATTTATTATTATTATGTTATTTATTTACAATTATCATTGTTATTATTTTTTTTTTTTTGTAAAACGAGTTTTTCTTATATCTGTACGATTCTTATTATATTACAATACAATTATTCTTTTTCATAAAATCTATTACACTATATTACGTGATTATTATTATATAAAATAATAAAAAGTAATACCATATAAATATCTAATAATTATTACTATTTAGTTTTATATGAATATTATACATAATTTCTATAACATTACAAGATTATTGTATACTGCATAATATTACTATTAGTAAATATGATTTTTTTATAATATTGATATCAGTTATTGATCTTGGTTAGTCTCAATCTATCCTAAATTCTTCACTTGAAATCAATTTTAATGTTTTTCAAAAACAGTTCTTTAAAATTATTTTCCTGGGGAGTCTTACCGCTAGGCAGCCATCTTGAATTTCATTCCAACGGCATGCGCTGATTGGCGTGATTCTTTATCACGCCAAACAGCGTTTGGCGCAGTGCCCAGTGATATCAAACTAGTTCCATATTTTCACTGGCAGCAAACATTTTAATATTTTATCAAAAAGAAATGCTTTATCCCTTCATTGTGTCAAATTAGCAATTTTAGATGTATAGTTTAAACTTCATTTTGTTCATAAAACTGATTCTTTTTCCAAAAATTTTGAGTATTTGCTTTTTTTTACCCATGTTTTGAATTAAAATTGACTAGAGGGAGGGGGAGGTTAAAATATGTCAGTAGTCTGTCAGGACAAGTGCGCTTGATTGTTTCGTTTAGAGGTGCATGATGGTGGGTTAGATTTAAACGTCATCAAAAAATAAATCACTTCATGTGCCTCCTCAATAATATACAATTAATTCCTTACTAAATATTTTTTTTTAAATTTTTGTTTTAAAACCATTCATTATTTCATGAAGTATGGTTCTTTTTCCCCCTTTTAACCTACATCATACAATATTTTTTTTTTATATCTTGTTAATGCTGTTACAAACAAAATGCTGGTACATGTGTAAAATATTATCAACCATAAGTTTTAGAGCAAGTCCAGAAAATGTACACCAATCAAGCTGCATTATCAAAATACATTTTTTTGATGATTATTGCATCATTTTTCTAGTTTAAGAGAAAATGGTCAATAGAATTTTACACACGTATTCAAATTTTTTTAAATGTTAAAGAAAGAAAGCTTTATCATAAATGAAATAAGTAGCAAATATACATCCTGATAACTTACAATTCACATAATACTAAAGAAATGCCTCAGATTCCATTCCATGTTTATTTTTTTTTCAGAAAAAAAAACTGATTCCAATTCAGTTTTGCCACCCATCAATTTTTTTTCTTTCTTTTAGCATATTTGGTTATTATATGTTATTTTTATGAACACTAGTGAGACAGTGCAGAGAAAGCTCAATAATGCTGAAGAAAAACTGTGTGTGTGTGTGCTTGCCAATATTTTTAAACTCTCATTTAATTTATGCATTAATATGTAAGAAGAAAGCCCTCTACTATGTTAAGTATTATATTTGTTTTACTGACAGATTGTTTATTAGTAACATTACACTCTGAAGCAAATCAAGGGCTAAAGGTGACTGACCTTGTAATTTTGAACTTCGCTCAAGTGATGGAGATGATATCTGAACTGGAACTTTACTCTCAAACTTCCGTACAACGCCAATATTACTACTTTAATCCCTTAACTGATTTTCCTATACACCATACAGGCTACCAAAAGTACATGAATCCATAAAGTACGATGTGCAGTTTGCTGCTTGTGAATAAATGAAAACAGAAAGGTAATCCAAAAAAGCCAATACCATCCCTGTAAGATTTAGTATTACACCATGCTTTAAATTGTGTGTGTATATTCAAAAAACCCTCAACTGCTTGAAAAAGTACGAACATGAAATTGTTTTGTATGAGAGAAATTATTTTTAAATACATGACACATTTTTCATAACATGCATTGACACATACTTATAAAAAGTAAACAATTAGGGGTTTTTGTGTTTTACAATTATAAAATAAAAAATAGTGTAAAAACTTATAAAATTAAAATAAAATTCGTCCATTTTCTAATTATTATGCTTAGTTATATGCAATAAAAAAATGTGCCCTTTTTTGGAACATTTTGGGCAAAAAAAATTGACTGCTTACGGGGTTAAGCATTAATAGATTCAACAAGTTTCAGTAAAACAAAGACTGGAACTTGCCACTCAACAGCAGCAATGATGGCCACAAGTGCATTTGACCAATCAGCTACCACAACCATTAATTTTGTAACAGTTGTTTAGTCTTAAGTTGTACTGAAAATCAATTCTAATGAATGGGCTCCAAAAAAATTAAGGCACAATATCAAAATTGAAACATTTAACATTTATTAGGACAAACATGCATGGGCAAATCCCCATACAGCTGAACCCAAACATAGAACATCTAAAATCCCACCACTTAATTTGGGAAGTGTAATACAATACATTTGTTTTTGTAGGGGGTGCTTTCCTATTCAAGAGATGGAACATGTACAAACTTTGAGCTTTACAGCTATGCTTTTACTATTTTGGATGCTTGACTTTTTCTTACCGCAAGTCTCATTTTCGTTTTCACTACTGTAAAAGAAATTTTTAGAAATGAGAGGATCAGATTTCTAATAAATATTGGGTTAAAATGGTAGAGAGCTTGAAAGAATAAAACAAAAAAAAATAATTTAGAAACAGAACCAAGCCAAAGGTATGGTAAAATAATCACCCAAAATGTTTAAAAGGGAAGCTGGAAATATAGGGTATAGATAAAATAGACTGATAATACACTTAACTGAGAAGCATCAAATATACATAATGAGTAATAAATATCTACAATACTAATTCACTCAAATCCACATTTTGTCTGAGAACAATCTACAAAATAAATTAAAAGTAAAAAAAATAATTTTTTTTAAAATTTTTTTATTTAAACACGTTAAAAAGAATAAAATAAACTTTTCCTTTAAAACTTTTTTACTATCAACTTATAACCTCAATAACAATTTATATGATATAAAAGCTCGTCGTGAGATTAAAGTACTCATATTTACTTAGTTTGAAATTTTTACAAATTAAAATCAATCAGATCAAGTTATTTCATTTACTTGTTTATCTACACAGGTAAATCTCACGACAAGCTTTTATATCATATAAATTGTGTAATGACGTTATAAGTTGATAATAAAAAAAGTTTTAAAGGAAAAGTATTTTATTCTTTTTAGCACGTTTAAATAAAAGCTTGTTTTTTAAAAAGTTTTTTTTTACTTTTAATTTATTTTTTACTTTTTAGTTATCGCTGGATAGGTTTCTAAGCCTGTTCATCTCATTCAACGCTGGTTTTAGAAAAGAATCATAAAATATGTAAAGTATCATTGTTTTACAAAAGAAAAAGGTGGGGTGGGGGGGGTAATTTGTAAAAAAGAAAGTTTTCGGTGTTTTATTTTTAAAATCACTGATTTTAAGAGATCGAAGTATGAACTTTTTGAAAATAATTTTCATTTAAACGCATAGATATTAATTTATTTTAGAAGAAATCATAAAATAGGCCAAGTATCACTGTTTTGTAAACCGTATCGGGGCGCAATAAACAATAAATGATCGTACCTATTAAAAAATTTCTTTGGATGTTATTAAATGTGCAAATAAAATTGAGTATTTTTTAAAAAATCAGAAAAATTTCCTTTTGAGGGGGAACAGAACCTTAGTTTTTTCAGCACTTAACCATGCAATACGACAATTAAACCAAGAAGTTATAGGCAAGGTAGAGATATTCGCACATCAAATCTAAAATTTTTAAGGCAAACATTATTTCTGATTGGAATAAATTATATCAAATAATGCGCTCTTCACCAAGGAATTTATTCCTTCTATTCAGAGTCGTTTAAAGGCTAAACACTTTCACACATCCTAATTTTATACTTACCCAGTTTCTAACTGGGCATGGAAACTTTAAAGCCTATTTGAAGTGCTTCAATTTGTCACCTACTGACCAGTGTTCTTGCTCCAGTGACACAGTCCAGGATGTCAAACATCTAATATTTGCTTGTGCTAAATTCTCTTCTGAAAGACGTACTCTCATGAATTGCCTACAAAAGAACAATATAGCGTGGCCTCCTCCTTCCTCTGCCTTTGTTCAGAGCAAGTCATCTTTTACATTGTTTTGTGCATATATTAATAGCATTTTTTCTTGTATTGTTTAGATTGTAAATTTAAATTTTTTTATTATATTATTATTCGTGTTTTTTCTAACATTTACTGTGTATGTGTATGTATCTGTCCCCCCCCTTTTTTTTGCAAGTGCGTATATATATATGTCTGTGTGTATATTCTTCAGTATTTGTGTGTATGTATGCTTTTTATGCATTTGTATTTTGAAAATCTTCTTCTGATCACACATGTGCTACCAAACCTCCACCATTGTATAATTTTAATTACTGAATGTCTCCGTTTTTGCACGTGAGCAATCTTGTATTTTGTTCTGTGTTTATTGTATTTGCATCCCTTCTTGTTTCTTTTTACCTTTTGATTCCCATTTGTGCTTGTATCCATGTACTTAAAACTTCCTACCACTATTGATTGAGTATTGACTTACGTTTGTAAGCCTTGTGTTATACTTGTTGGCACACAAAGAGTCTAAATAGAGTTTCAAAAAAAAAAAATCTAAAAAGCATTAAGATGAATACACAAACAATCTATTTACATGCATTTTTTTCATTTATAATATAAACTAAAATCAATTTTATGCATTAGTTCATGAAAAGATAGAAAACATCCAATCTTTTATTAAATTGTTGATATTAGCATATGTGTTTACAATCAAAGAGGATTAAATTTAAAAAAAAAAAAAATGAAATCTGTGATTTAAAGTAGAAATTTTTAAAATTACAAAATTTTACATGTTTATTAAATGTTGAATTAAAATTGCGAGCATTTTTTGAAAAAAAGTATAAAAGAAAAAGTTTTTGTGTACTTAATTTACTAAATCACTGATTTCAAAAGAGCAAAGTATATGAACTTTTTTAGTTCAGACAATTTACTCGTCAGAATTCTGAGAAATCCATACCTAACGATTGAAAAAATTTTGAAAAATGATTCACAGAAAACAATACTTATTACTTAAAAAATATTAATTTAAAGTGCTGCATTTAAAATAATAATAGAATAAAAACGATTAAGTTTTTCACAAATATTATAGAAATTTTTGTTTTATAAACAGATGTTTAAAATGAATTCTTTGAATTAAAACTTGTACAGAGAAAATTAAAAAAAAAAAGTTTTTCATTCGCATTTTTTTTACTTGCCGAATTCGGTGATTTTGATTATTTATAGGCACCATCTTTTCTAGTATAGCTCTATTTGCAGACTTCAAATGCAAGATGAAACAGATAGTCATAGGGCGCCAAACCGGTTTTCAACACCAAGCCTTAACTTACAGTAAAATCGCGTTTTTAATTAAAGTTTGATTTTTTTTTAGGGCTTAATTTTTAAGTTCTGATTTCCAAGTTTCACATATTGATTGCAAAGCACGGTAATTTTTAAATAAAAAATTTTAAAAGAAATTCTGTATGTTTTTATTCTTGTAAAAAGATGAAAAACACTAAAACTTTTTTAAAATCCGTAATGTTTAAGCACTCTTTCCAATCTTCCCCTTATTTACGGATAATAATGTTCTACACATGGAAAAAAAGTTTCATACGATTATTTTAATAAATGATGAAGTTATTGAATGTTTAATTAAAATTTTGAGTATTTTTTGAAAAAATTAAATTAATCATTAAAAAAAGTTTTTTTACATTTTATTTTTTAAAGGACACATTCTGAAAGAAAAAGAGATGAACTTATTTAGTGAAGAATATCGTTTTATTAACACAAAAATAAATTCATACGCAACGATTTAGAAATCATTTTCATAAAAACGCATCAAATTTAACACATTTTTAAAAAACTTGTAAAAAACACAAATATCATTTTGTAAAAAAAATTGTACCATATCGTGGCGAAATAAATAATCTTTCCAATTCTGTAATTATTTTTTGTCTGAGTTTTTAAAAAAAAATTAGATTGCTGTTCTAAAAACGGCAAAACTCCCCCCAAAAATCCCCTCTTCCTTCTTTATTTTGCGTCGACGAGCCATAGCGGAATAAACAGCGCACAGGAGTAAAACAATTATGCATTTTAAGGTTTTTAATTAATATATTTTTAACTAATTGAAATATCAGAATATAAATGGTCAAAACATGCATTGTCATCCAAATTAAACATGTATACAAAATTTCAGCTCAAGGAGTTGAAGGTATCAGCTTCAAAATTGAGTTGCAAGATTCCACCCGAACAAATTACATACATTGCAAATTCAATAAAAGCTTGTAAAAATCAAGGAAAAAATTTTCAAAAAATAGAAAAAAAATTTTTTTACCATTAAATTCAAGCAAAACCTTTTCTGCATTTTTCTTGTTGGAAAAAAGAACAAATGCCGTATCTCTATGCTTCACAATTTTCTTAATAGGCTCATTTCCTTTCAAAGAGAGATAATGGTTTAAAAAATATTCATTTACAAATACAGGAAGATTGCGTATAGCCAGCACAGCATCCTGAAAGAAATGCATTCATAATAATAATAAATTTGACATCCTTTAACACATTTAAATCACATTAGAATCTGGCATATAACATGAATCTATACATTAAAGAAGAATTTAAAAAAAAAAAATTATGGATATTCGTTGCATAACACAACCCCTTTTTTGGAAGAAACCTGAAATGTACATGTGCAATCCTGTTATGTTTAGTCCCAAGCTTTAGAATCAATAGTATACTTTTAGAGATACAACCCTTTAACTTCATCAGGAACATCATTTCTTTTAAACAATGTTTTGATCTATACACACTGGTCAATAAATTTAGAAACCTTTAAAATTTGCATCTGAATGCATGCAAGGGATGAAGTATGTAAACTATTTTTTTATGATGTGGTTTACATGTGGTTAGAATGCTTGTATAAGTAATGCATAAAAGCGCTTTTTACGATGAAGTAAAATGGGAAAAATGACAGATTTTTCACCATTTGAAAAAGGGTTTATCGTAGGTGAACATTTAGCAGGGGCTTCGATTTTGAAAAATTCATTTGCAGTGGTGTTGGGAAAAAAAGGACACTAGACATCTGAAGATTGAAAAATGGGTAATGTGATCATATGAATCATGCTACACCTTATTTTGTACTGACGGATATGTTGAATTAGGCATGAACACCACAAATCTGTGACTCCTTGCCTTACTCGCATTGTTGCCAGAGCCAGGAGGGAGTATCATGATATGGGTCATGATCTGCTTGCTTGGAAGTGGTGTTCTGGAGTTCCTTGAGGGAAAACAAACAACCTTAAGACAAATATACTGGCAGATCAAGTGTCCCCAGCAAAGTTGCATTTTTAACCTGATGGCAATGGACAAAATTCATGGATGATAATGCAACTATATCATGCCAGAAGTTTTCAAAATTGATTCGCTAAACATCAGTCCGACTTCCAGCACCTTCCACGGCCACCGCCTAACCTGGACCTTAACCCCATAGAAAATGTGTGGGATATGGTAGAAAAAGACAGCACTCTCAAATCTAATTAATGAGATCTAAAAGGTTACACAGCCAGTGGGTGGTGTTCTCTGGACACAAATGCACTATAGAAAGACGTAGATTCGATACCCAAACCAAAAAGAACAGTTATCAGTACAAAAGCTGGTACAATAAAATACTGTGATCTCAGGTTTCTAATTCACTGACCAGTGTGAGTATGTAGAAGTTAAATATTTTTTAATGCTAATCTCTTTTTTTATTCGGAAATTTCTCATTTTTATACCTGCCATATAACATGTACCCATAAATTTCGATATTTTTTGTATTAAAAATGTGCATTATATGAGGGATTTTATGGTGGATTTTTAACATAAATTTAAAAATTAAATAAATTTTCATACATTACAAATTCTTTCATTTACAATCAAAGGTACTTATGTACTCTTGCAATAATGCCAACGTTCAAGATAATTCACCAAGTTGGCAAACCAGATTTAGCAAGTGTCATACGCACTGAATTCACAACCATGTGCTTCATTTTATATTATGTCATCAAAACAGTTGTGATAATATGCAAGTAACCAAATTAAATATAAATGCCACACTCACAAACCCCAAATTTTTTTTGCCAAAATTGGTGATGTATTATTTTGTGTAGCCTAGCCTAGCTGCAACGAAGCTTGTTTCTTCCGACAACTTACTTACAAGAAAACCTAGAATTTTATCAAAATCTTACAGGAAATTACTTTTATTTATTTACAAATTAATATGTATTATATTAAATTACAAAAAAAAAAAAATCTAAAATACTCTAAAATAATGTATTAATCAAAAATTTCTGTAATTAATTTTAACATACAAAATGTCAGCACATTTTTTAAATTTTTTACAAATAGCTCATTACAATATGTTAAATCAAAACTTGTAAATAAAAATATATAAAAGTTAGTTAAGTAATAAAAAAAAATACAAGAGAAAAGAAAATATGAAAACTTAATTTAAATGTACATGAATATAAAAATTAACTACATCCATGATTACAAATTATTAACATAAAAATAGCACACACTCTTCCAAACATTCTATAAAGATAAGCCAAACTAAGTATATCAATATTTTGAAAGTCAAATAAAATATTCCCTCCAAATGCCATAACAATATACCCATTTTTCTTTGCTATATCAGTACTATTTCGTTTATAAAACTTACCTAACTCTGCAGAATCATTTTTATAGTCAATTTTGATTAATATTGTTAATTGAATAAAACTTATTCTCACAAATTTATATTGTCAATATGTTCTCTCTTTTTACACAAATGCTTTGTTTACCGTTTACCTTTTAAAAATGTACGATAAGTAAACTTTTGTAAAAAAAATGAAATGCAGAATTTTTGTTTGCAAGTAACACATTACAAACTTTTTGTGTTGTGGACCAACACACACACAAATAAAATTGTCCACAGAACCCATATTTAAAAACTTTGAAAGTTTTGGGAGAAAGAACATTTTGATTGATTGTTTGAATAGAATGTGGAGCAAAGAGTATGTTATTGAAATTACATCTGCTTTTACCACAACTGTACTTCCTCTTTCTATCTACTTTGTCCCCCTTGCCTTAACAAGTTAAAATAAATTTACATTAGTGAGTGAGAGTTACATTAACGTAGCACTATGAAACAACATGAGGGCTGTTGGATACGTACCTCGAATTCTGAGCCATGGTCAAGTGACAAGGACAATACCTGAGCTGGAATCTATCTCTCCTAACCACCACACCAAACCAACGGGGGGGGGACATTGAGCCTAGACAGATTTAACGCACATCGACTTCCTCTGCACGGTGGGTCTTCAGTGGTTATCAGTTATTATTGTTGGGTGGTGGACCGATAGGCTGATGGTTCAAATCTTGCATCAAAGCAGAGGTCAACAGTTGGTTGCTGAAATCTCATGCGGCATGAAGCTGATATTTAGAGAAAGATGTTTTCTCACGAAAATATCGTTTCTCGATTAATGTTGAAAACTGCGAAGTCCATCACAAAAGCAAGTCTTGTATTCATAAACGATATTAATGAGCATTAAAATGGAGCGTTTCATGTGATGACCATTAAAGGAAATTTTAGTAACTCATCGTTTCTCTAATTACATTATACATACATATGTAATGGAAATAGTTCATTTATTCATTATTACTTTAATATCTAAGCAGTTTTGTTTTCCATTCACACTGGTAAACGTGAATTGAAGCATTATCTCCAATAATAAATTCGACAGAAAAATTGCAGCCGAAATTGCTTTAAGACATTTAAAGAGACAAGTAAAATATAAAATAAAATGAAAAGAAAAGAGATAGGTTTTGAAAAATGTAAGCGTAAATATTAAATGTTACGATCCGCGTTTACAGATGGAGCTAGTAGTTATCTTTTGTTTACATTTTGTAAACATTCCTGAAAACGTTAGCCACAATATTTCAAGGGGATAACAGCCTTTGTTGTTCTATATCTCACAAAACCTTTAACCTGTTAGTCACGGAGCACGACGCATCAATCGTCGCTCAATAAATCTTTTATTTTTGCAGTCCATTAGCTTTTTGTTTGTGTAGTTTTCACGTAACTCAACAATCTAAATATACACCATTCAGTATTCAATAAGCAATATCACTTTCTAATAAGGGAAGTACTTCGTCAAATAAATGTTTTGCTAAGTTTCCCACTATTTGAGATGTTTTAGCATTCACAAGAAAAATACAAAAAAAAATACAAAAAAAACTTCTTTAATTAAAAAATTCTTTTTAAAAATTATAACGAAAATGCACATAAGTTCCCTAAACATGATAAACAATTAATCAAATGTTTATAGTCATTCATAGAATTATGAAGCCCACATACGTTGCGAGTCCATATAAATCAATGTTTCTAGAAATTTTATTTTTATTAAATACTTCGCGCGGGGAAGGAAATTAATTATCTTTTGACCAAGTCAATAACATAAAAATTTGTCGTAAGACTTTAACTTTGAATGCATGTTATGTGATGACAATTGCAGTCTTTTTCTGAATACATGTAATTCATTCATCACAGATTAATGCATTTACTAAGTATAAAAAAGGAATTGAAGAGAGTTATACTACACACAGGGAAATCCTACTAAGGTATCCGAGTGAGTGAATATTAACGTCCCACTGTTCAGCTACACGAGGGCTTTTGGGGACGGTCCGCGTAATTTTGAACCATGGTCAAGTGACGCGGACGACATCTGAGCTGCCCCCTCCTCTACTAACTACCACACCACACCAACGGGAGGATGTTTCTAAGGTATCCGAACACGCTAAAATGCGCAAATTCTGTCAAAACACTTATTTTTTATTTTTAAAAATTTTATTGAATGAAGGTATTTTTTATTATTTGTGTGTGTATCTACGTTACCTAGAGGGCAATTTGCAATGAATTTTATAAAATTAGAAAACCCGGAGGGGGGGTCTTTAATCTACTAGAAATAGGCATTTAAAATGAGTGTGTTCGAAATCTATCACGGCGAATCTGATAACTCAAAATTTTATAAGTGTATTTCTATAAAATTTTTTGTGTGAACCTGATATTTATATTATTTTCTACAGAATGTACGAAAATACTTCTTATTGTATGAATTTTTTTTTAGTTATGGCCTGTTATTGAAATAACGGTCTCATAAAGAATGTCACATTTCTCATAATATTTACTCGATCAGCTCTATAATTTTTAAATGTTAATAAAACATTAAAAATTTTAATACATTCTCTAGATAAATGAATCTTATTTGTTTTAGTAATACTTTAACTGATATAAGTTTATTACTTTTTTCTCTAATTGCTTTGAAGTTTTTCAAAAATATTCCTAAAATTTAACATATAATTGCGTGATTTTTGTACAATTTTGACAATTTTTTAAAACATTGTTAGTTAAATATTATTATTTACTAATATTGATTCCTAAAAAAATGCATTTATAATTTTTTAGAATGCTATGTTTTAAAAAAGTACTCCGGACGTGTTCGGATACCTTAACCACGATTTAAGCAGCATCATATATTTACTACCAATACTTCAGGTCACCATTATGGAACTTTCATAAAATGAAGTAAAATTTTTCAATGAATGGGGGTCGAAAATCACATTATAACCACAGATGAATCATTTAAAAATGCATTTGTTTGAGCAAGTTTTTTCACAAAGCAATGGTACATGTCAAAAAAGTAAGTTTATATACATTTAATTTCATTTAGATTGTATCGGAGAATGAAAAAATTATACATTTGTCGGTCATGAATATAAATATATAGAATATATTTCTATGATGTTTTACATATAAATAATAAGATAGTAAAAGCTTGAGCACTTAACCGTAACACCGAAGACATAATCCTTGCATGAAATTGTCTTATTAAATTTCTTTGCATATCCCATAGTAATGAAACTATTTCTGACCCTCGCAGGGAAAAAAAGCTATCTTACAATCCCTTTTGCAAACTTTCACAGGCATCGAATATGTACACGTAGGTTAAACGTGATAAACAATAGAATTGCTGCGGCAAATATAAACACTAAGAATACGAACATCGATAAAATAAGTTTTAATTTTGCACGTAATAACTAGTTTTAAATTTTGTGATCACTAGAAATAAATGTTTTCCTTTGAAATTGTTCCGTTATTTATGAAAAATGCCCATCGTTTTATTATAATGAATTTAAAAAGGAAAAAAAAAAGGTTCGATATATATCATAATTGCATGGAACATTCAATGCAAAAAGAAAGTAGTTTAGCAATGACAATTTCACGTACATTTTGAGTTTTTCAAATAAAAATTACATTCCAGTCCTTATTTAAACCAATCTCTAAAAATTAGTTCAATTAACGTAGTGAAATTATTGTACAATTATTTATACTTCTTTCAAACTGAAATTCTGAATTTTTTAAGAAATATATAGTTAACAAAGTTTTATTTGGTTCAAAAAATTAATAAAAATCTCTTCTAAAATTTCTAAGTTTAACTCCTATTTCAGATATTTCAAAGGTTTTGTAGAAGTAATGTGCATATTCGCTATACACCTTTAATTATATTTATATCCTTAGTACAGTAGTACATCTAGTAAAACGCGTCATATTTTTCGACCGAATATAAAAAATATGAGGATCATCCTATCATCAAGGGCAAAACAAAGGAAATGATTGCATTATGCAGTAGGGGAAGAAGGGAAGGAAATATATATAATCAGACAGAGGACTATGAGACCTCAGGGACTTTTAATCTGGCGCCACATGGATATAAAAATGAGTTTTTAACTGGATGCAAGGTATCGTAATTAATACAAGATAACTGAAATTTCTTATGGAACAATGGTTTGTTCAAAAACATAACTACTCTACTTATTATACAACGATAAAATACACAATCAAACGCTGCTGTTTTTTAAAACTTTTTTAAAGATTTTATGTTAAACGATTCCGTAAATCTGAAACCACTCTAACATTAATAGGATCATTTAATATTCTTTATTGATTATAAAAAACACTTTTGATTTTTTGCGTACATTCCTTATTTCTGGATTTAGTTTATTCTATATTAACAGTCAACATGCACACATAGATAATTTAATAATAATAAAAAAGTTCATACTTTTTCAGAGGAAAAATCCAAAGTCAGTATGTAGTATAATTGGAACACTATTAAAACGAGCACATTTTTAACAGATTCTTTTACTCTTTAATTCTTATAATATGAACTTTGATTTAATGATTTGGATCTCATATTTGCGATTTTCAAACACAAGATAAATAACATGAATGCAACTAAAGAGGTAAAATCTATACTTACACCCATTCCAAACTGGGGAAAAATTATACAGAATTCAGTAATACTAATATCTTAGAAATTCATATAAAATATTAAATTAAATTATATATAAACGCGTGCGCAGATTATGCCAAAAATGTTTTTTTAAACTCCACCACAATACAGAATGATAAAAAAGCGGCAAACAATAACATTAAAGAATTTATTCAAAAGTGTTGGAATCATCTATCAAATGTGTCATGCTATTTACATTTTTATAAGAGAATTTTAAAAATAAATTATGATAGGTTTTACCACTTAGAATTTTGAAAAAATACATTCCCCTTTCAGTTTTTTTCGTATGAAATTCTACTCTACCGGTTTTTTAAGCAAATTCATAAGTGTCCAATAACTTGTTTTGAAGTCACTGCATAAAATAATGTACTACACTTGCGCAAGTTATATGAAAATACTGCTGTGCTTAGATTTTTAGTTTCATAATAACGCTTAAGAATTTCTAAACATTATATAAAAAGAAAACATTGTTGGTATTAATGAAAGGGTGTGATTCAAAACAAAATCTTATCCTGTCATTCATAATATTAACTGGAATTCGCTATATCAGCTTGATATATACATCAAAAAAGTACTACTACATAGTGTCTTGAAAGAAATGGAAAACATTTTTCGTAAAAAAAATAATGAAATGAAATAAATTAATGAAGGTTTCCTCACGGCGGATTAAATACAAAACGATCAAATCATACTGGTTTGTGTATAGAGAATTAAAATTAAAGGACATTTACTTGAAATTTCAACAGCAAGTTAAATGAAAAACAAGAACATAAAAAAATGTATACAAAAATAATTTTCAGCAACTTGAAGATACAAAATCAAATATACTGCGTTACTGATATTTTTTCTCTCGTTGTGTGTGTGCATGTGATAGTTCTGAACTATAACAAAAATATTCCTCTCAGGTTTTTTTCTACAGAGAAGTAGTTTCGCTCACATAGCTACAGAAGTTCTTTATGCATATTTTTAATTTCCTCATTATTTGAAGCAATGGCGCCAATCAATCTAGATTAAAACAATCAAAATAGTTTTTAGCATTACCAGACATTAGTTTAAAGGTAGTTAACATCTTTGTCAAATATTGATTTAGTTGTATTCCAAGTTTTAAAAATAAATTACTTACATATGTAATAAGATTCAAAATCCCTTCTCCTTAAATACCCCTCCCAACCCCAGGAATGGTTTCAGCCTTTTCTCTTGCAGTATATACGCAAACCGAATTTCAAATCTTTCAAAGGGTTTTGATTTTTCAACAGAATTTAGAAATCTATAACAACTAAATTTATTTACATAAACACGGCATAAAGCAAATATTACAATATTTTTTGTTTGGATTATCATATTTGAGAACATGCACTTTCTTTGAAAAATAATTTATTTCATCGGAATTAAATCTGAATATCTCTATAGACAGAACTGGTGAAATCAGAAGTAAAATTTTTTACAGAGTTTTTTTCGTTTACTATAATTAAAAGAAATCGTAAAAACTAAGCTTACAATTATTTTGACTTGTAGCTATTACATAGAACTTTACACAAATAGAATTAAATTGCTACAACACTCATAAAATTAAATTATCATACTTCAATAATAAATTGGGGGTTAATATAGTCATTAGTTTTCGTTCTATTATTAATGATATCATTTACATACGCAGACATCTAAAGTAGGGTATATGTAATTAATGTTAAAATTTTCATTTAATAGTTAACACCATAACTCAATGCCTTCACAAAATTTTTAGAATGTTAATAATTTTAAATACCATATTGTTTATGTTCACTTTGACTCAAATGACTTCTCTACTGCTCACGAGTTGTGAAACCTACGAGTTTGAAACAATGTGTTGTTAAACACAAGGTAAGTACTTTTTTAGAAGCAATATCTCGTATACTACAGAGAGTGAGAGCTGAAACTATATATTTAATTCATAAAATACTTATACCTAAAAACTCACACGTTACGCACTTTTCCTTTTACACCTTTTTTGATTCTTGAGAAGCTTTGGGAATTTATGCTAAGGAAACAGTCAAAATAATGTTGCTATTTTGTATCTATTTATTTAACAAACGGAAAGCACTGAAATCAGCTACTTAGATGGGTTATATTTCGAATAATCTTCATATTTTACGAAATGATACGATATACTTTACAAAATGCTTCTTAAAATTACTTTAAATAAATTATAGTTTGAAAAAAACTAAAAAACACGCTTTTATACTGAATCGAACTAAAAAGTAAAAAAATAATTCTTAATAAAGAATAAAATGATTAACGAGAAAATGAATGTCATTGGGGTAAAAGCGTGGGGTGCGTTGTACTACATTTTTACACTAATTCAGCTTTTCGGAATAGAAGTTAAAAATTATAACAATTGATAATTTTATAGAACACCCCACGCTTTTACCCCAATGACATTCATTTTCTCGTTAATCATTTTATTCTTTATTAAGAATTATTTTTTTACTTTTTAGTTCGATTCAGTATAAAAGCGTGTTTTTTAGTTTTTTTCAAACTATAATTTATTTTTCATTTTTTTAGTTCGAACTACAATAAAAGCGTGTTTTTTAGTTTTTTTAAACTATCATTTATTTATTGTTAAATTTATCCTTGAGTTCGATATTTGAAGCTGGAATTACGTGACTGTAGAATTAGTCTTGCTCTTCAATGGATATTGATTAACGGGTCTGAAGTGTATTTATTCTCTCTGTTTACGAGGCCTCGGATGAGTCCCGTATCGTTATATTAGATTCCGTCTCTTTTGAACAGGTCAAACAAATAAAAGTGTGTAAAGAAGAAAAAGTTCGAATTAAAAACTTTTTAATGTACCATGTTTTTATAACGGACTAAAAATTATAAAATTCCTCCTTTTCGTTTTTGTTTTCTTTTTTCACATTTTCATGCATTGTTATCCACTTCTCGGCTATGGTCCAAATTTCAAGTCTCTAGCTCCTCGGAAAGTCACACAGTTTAAAATCAATAACAAAATTCCACCCGGACAGACATTGAAGAAAGCGAGTTAATAAAGGCATGGTAATATGAAGTGTCAATCATTTCTTCACCTTTTAAACGTGTTCCTTTCAAGTTAATTCGTATCATCACATCTAAATGTATTGCTTTATAAAAATAAAAACAATATTTAGCAGTTAGAACGCAAATAATTTTTTTTCCACATGCACGAGCCTTTTTTTCTATTTTCATTTTCAGAAAAATGTTTATGTTATGTTTAGAAATTGCTAACACATACCCACCCTCCAATTTCTCAGATACAGAATACTTTTTTTGTTTTATTTCTATTAACCGCAAGTGTATTTTATACTTGCATAAAATTAGCTTTAAATTCAAAACACTCGCTTTAGAGGTTACACCTTATTCTTTTAGTGGCTAGATCTGAAATAAGTCGCCAAATCTAGAAATAATGTATGAAATTAGTCGCCATATCTGGAAATGGTACATGAAACAAGTCGCCAAATTTAAAAATGATATATGCAATAAATCGCCAAATCTGGACGTGGTATCTGGAATTGTCGCCAAATCTGATTATCCTTATTCCTGACGATCCTGAAAAGGACAATGGAACAAAATTATGAAATTATTGTATTGTCATCGGTCCTTGACAAGTGTACGAAATTTTGAATGAATCCGATCTTTTAAAGTGGGTAAAAATCGAGTTCTAAGATTCCGTTACATGCGAGTGAAACTTATAAAAGCGTGTTAAAAAGCAAAACGTTACAGATGCAATTACAACATATACAGTAACAAGGAAATGTATATCTATTTCGTAAAGGAAGTTATTTTTAAACTTTCAATAACAATCATTTTTTAATACACCACATATGCTTCTTAAAAAATTAAAATAAAAGGAACTAAAGGCGATCTCCGTGATCTGGAACACAGATAAAAACAATTTGTTTCCAAAATTCGAATTTTTTCATCTTGACTAGTCCAATGTTTTTGGAAAAACTATACGGTTTTTACAGAGGTTAATTTAAATCGTCCAAAAAGACAAAGGTTAAGAATACAACTAAACTAATTCCATTAACTTTCAAGTTAGTAATAATAGATAAAAATAAAAACTATGTTAATTCCATTAATATTAAAAAGTTAACAAATGAACGGAATCCTTGAATTTAAGCTAGTAGTATCTACAGCTATCATCAAAAGAAGTAACAAATAAAAGCAAGAAACTACCGAGAAAAATTTTAAATGCCTTGCAGACTAATAAATTTGCTAGATAATATAAGAGCACTACAAAGTTATAAAAAAAGGAAGTAAAATAATTCTAAATTAACTAAAACTTTATTTACAAAAATTTGGATCTGTTCGAAATTTGACTAGTACCCATTTAGTCATTTATAAAGCCGCCCATCCGGTATAGTGACGCTAACTGTGGTGCCGTAGGGCATGGGTTAGAATCCCGGAGAAGGCATGGGTGTTTTTAAATGTATAGTGCTTTCGCGGCATGGGAGTACTTAAAATAGCCGTCGAGCCGCAAGTTCTCTCGTGAGGTTGATGGAAGCGGAAGAGAGATGGGAGGCCCCCGACTACGTCAACGGTGTGCGCCCTTAAAATGAAGGGGTGGGGGGGGGGGTGGAACTGAGCAAAGTAGTACTGTCAAGCGTAAAAATCTATCCCCTAGGCCCGATGAATTTCGTGGGGCCTTGATCTGATGTTACTGTCGATCAGGTGGCATAAATAACAACAACTCATGGACAGTAACAAATTGATTTCACTAAATTTTTCTGAAATGTAGAAAATTTTTTGAAATAACCTGTCATAAAAGATTTAATATTTCGTGCACACAAAAATATAAAACTACATATTTTATGATAAAGCTCAAAACTTCACCTCAATTGAAATTAAAGTAACTTTAATTTAATCAGCAATACATTTCTAAAATTTGCTCAGATTATAGATTTAAATAAGTAAATCAATAGACTAATGATTTAAGTCATATATAGAAGCAAAACAGTCAGTTATCAGCGACAGAATAAGTTATTCGGAACTACAATCAAGTGACGAGGCTGACACCTAAGTTGATACCATGCTCATTTTAACAAAGGCTTTGTAGGAAAAAAAAAAACTAAAATGAGCTTCATAAATTTTAAATGGAGTTGTGTTTTAAAACTTAACTTTCTAAATTCATATGTTTCAGGACAAGAACTCAAGGAAAATATTTCATTTATCAAATTTTTTGTTTATATCAAAATTTACAATAATCTGTTCAGTTATGGAAAAATGTATTTTCATTCTATCATTTTCAAAACACATCAAAGGTTTATAAGAAAATTTGTGAAATTGAAAACCAACGATATATCAATAGTAGTTAAACACATCAGTAACTGCAGATTAATTTCATTTGTTAAAGACAAATTCGATTGATACGGCATTAATGATTTAAAGAAACAAATTTCTCAAACACTTTCTTTTTTTCTTTTTAAAAAAAAATGGACTTCAAGGAAAATTATGTTGAGCTTTCAAAATTTTAAATGATAATTTAATGAATTTTTAAATAGCCTACTCGGTTCAACTCATTAAATTTTATTTAAAAAATCACTTTTCAAGCTTAAATTTTCTAGCTCACTAAATTAAAATTCTTCGTGATTATAAAGTGTTTAGTAGTGAAAGTAATACATAATCATAGCATTCCCTAAACAAAACGATTAAGAAAATTTGTAGTCTTAAAAATTTTTGTTTTCAAACAAACCAATAAAAAACAACCCGCCCCCCCCCAAAAGAAATGTAAGAGAATACCCCCATTAATATTCATATATAACCAGTGACTCACAAAGGGGGAATCCCCCGCAGTGGCGTAACATAAACCCTCGCATCACGGGGGGGGGGGATATTCTAGAGGCCCAAAGCCTAACGCCAAGTAAATATTTAACCAATTTGTAAAATAATAAAGGCAAAGTGTCTTTGCAGGGGGGGGGGGTGCTCTAATATGCTCCTTTCCACTGATTCCCAGGGTCTTGACTCCCCTCCCCCATCCCATCGTTCTTGATTTTCCCCCCAATTGATTATAATCTTATGAATAGACATATTTATTCAATAATTTATTTTGTACTTTTATTGTTTCCGACAATCGAATGTTTGGCGGCGTATTTGGGTATGATACGAGAATTCGGACTTTCGACCCTGGACCCCCCCCCCCTTACCTCCTTGAAAAATTCTTGAGTCTGCCACTGTAGATAACAATACCCATAAACCATTAAATCCTAAAAAGAAACAATATAACATTTTTTACTACTGTATTTACTTATTTATCACATATATCATTCAATGAATTGATAGTTTAATTTTATAAACGTCGCGTCAAATATTCAAGGTTTTGCTTTGAGATTAACAAAACGTTCAATTTTATCTTCTGCATCACCATAAGATGATATCTAAATCTGCGAGCTTTGACACTTAAAGTCATTTATTAAAATAAACATACCATGCATAATATCTTCATTAAAAATTTCTTAATAATACGGTATTTCTTGACTTAATTCGATTTTTTATTAACCTCGCACTGAACTAACGCGAGGTTACTGGCAACGGACCTTGTACTTATTGAACCTCGGTTAGGTGACGAGGACTACACCTGAGTTCTGGCACCCCCTCTAAAAATTTCCTCACCTCACCAACGTGAGGGTTTTTGTCCATTCTATACGGCGGTGTTTCGATGGCAACAAAAACACAATTCCTATGAAAAATAAAGAGTAAATTTTTGAAAAAAAACCCTGAGACTTACCTCTTTTAAATCATTTTCATTTACATCTATCTCAGGATCAGCCCAGTTAAACGCTGTTTTTCTGCCAAACAATTTAACACTTCCACCAATTAAAACTCTTCTTGCCTTGGAAGCATATCTGTGGTTCTTGTATTCAATGAATGCGAACCCTTTATTCTTCGTTTTATCCGCTGGATCGGAAACAACGTAAGTTCTCTCTACACCTTCAGTGAATTTAATAATCTCGCTGTGTACCTCATCATTGGTTTTATGAGTAGGAATGCCATCCACACGTAATTTGCAGTTATCCACCGATTTCATTGCACCTATTCTTTTACCAGGACGAACTTCGAGACGATCCAGAATTTCTATAGCTCTCTCGGCATCTTCTTTATTCGTGTACGTCACAAATGCGTAGCCTCTTGTGGCACCGCTAAAGTCCATCATCAGTCTGAATTCGTATATGATGCCTATCTGCTCTAACAAAGGCATTAATTCGTCTTCATACATATCTCTCGGTAACTTTCCGATAAACACTTCGCACCCTTTCGGGGGTTGGGGTAATGTATCCCACCCCTCTGGAGGTCCGCATATTCGCTGACCATTTACTTGGGTAAATTTATACACATAATTTGATTTTTCCTGTCTCAAATCACAACTGGGAACAGCCATGAGTACTTAAATCTTCGATGAATGACCTGGCAAGGCTCATCGCAAGAAGCTCAACAAATACGGCAATGGTTTAAAAAGACATCTGCCTTTTGGATCAAAACAGTGAAATCCAAGGCAAGAACAAATAAACAGATGATATTATTGGGCACGTAAGTTTCGAAGCCACTCCCTACACTGCTTTTCTTGTATCATAGTACTACAAAGCATGGATCTCTTACGTCAGGACGATTCGGTCCCTCCCCCAATTTATTCCGTTTGGAACGATTGAAGTTTATGATTAGTCTTCGCCGTTCTGTTTTCTTTTCCTCTTTCTTGTTGATCGAAAATTTTCCAAATCTGCGAACGTGAATAACTACTGTCCAGGGCAGGTGATAATTTTTAGTAGATATCGGCGACTAGAACATTGCATAAGAACACCTAACACTATTTCAAGATTATAAAAAATATTTCTAAAAAATGAATGATCTCTTATTTAAAAAGAAGAGAACACAGCACTTGTAACAAAAAAAGAGTAATTTTACCTATTCGAATATGAATATTGATAAAAATGAACTTAAAAACGCAAAGTAATTCTATTGTGGAATTTTAGGAAGTCAAATGATGAATTTATTCCAGTTTGGTAAAGAATATATTTTTTAAAATAACATTTTGAAACTCATTCATTTTAAAACGCGCCTGATTTAATATGCTATCATCAGATAAATTGGTTAAAATACGAACTTTATAGATAAATAAATGCACGATATATCACATCTTTTCAAATCGATTTAATTGGTTTATTTTTCAGCAACGAATTCTGCAGCTTGAAAAAACTTTGCTAAGTATATAACTCCTACCTATCAATCATTGAAGTAATTTATATATCAACAGACTTTCTTCATTTGGTATGCATTATTCATGGAGAAAAAAATCAACCGTGGGAATAGATTCGAAAACAGCGGGGAAAATCAGGAACATATGAATATGTATTTTCAAATCTCATGCAATTTTGGAAGCGTTCATACCAAAATTTGTATCTTCTCTTCTTGCTGATCTTAAAAATGCTTTTAAAAACATTTTCGTACGATGGAAAAAAAATGTTTTTTTAGTAGATTAGTAGGGAATCTTGTTTTATTTCCACGTTAATTATTAAAAATGTAATGCATTTAGAAGATAGATACATTGTTTTTTTCAATCGTATCTGTTTGAAAATGGCAAATATTACCTTTAACAGATTAAACTTGGATAAGAAATAAACTTTAGTTTTGAATGTAATATTATTGCTTGCGGATTTTATTATTAATTATAGTTTTCTAGATCTGTGATAGATGAAGACCAAAAAAAAAAAAAAAAAAAAAAAAATGAAAGATTTATTAATAATATAAATATTATAGTCTCTCTCTCAAAAAAGAATGACTATCTTCAATAATTCAAAATATATTATATGTGTTTTCTAGATTTTTACTTCTTAAAATTTCAGAATATTTGCTTGTAAGTTACAATGATAGTAGTCATGTTGCAATTAATGAATTAACATACATTTTGTGTAAACTTCGATGAGAAAATTTAGTTGTTTCAAACAGAAGAATATCTGTCATAGGGTTTTTTTGGTGTTTTTTTCATTTGATTGTTTTAATAACAAAAACTTTCAAAAGTAGCTATGAGTTGATTTAATTATTTAAAAAAACCTATTTCGCATTGCTTTTACTAAATAATTCAAAACATCAGTAAGCCAAACTATGAGCATTGTTACAAATTAAAAATTATCACGAATTTTGGGGAAAAAAATATCGCAACTGTTTTTTGAAATTAAAATTATACTAACACATCTTACCAATATATCTTTAAAAAAATATTATTTATTTTTCTTCATTCAAATCTTCATTTGTTACAATTTTTGAGACTAAGTCTCAATGTCATATTGGGAATTTAACTATTTGTACTTCTTTCTGACTTTTATTTTTAAACTGAAAAAATTGAGAATTTAATATTTTGTTCATCGATAAACAAACTCACTGCAGACGATAATTTCATTTCTTTAAATTAAATAATTCCCCAAAGTAACGACAATCTTTAAAGGTCCCCAGACTTTAACACCAAAAAAAAAAAAAAAATCTTGCTATTCTTAAAAACTACAGTTATTATTATTTTTTTAAAAATTTTGTTAAACTTTGCATCATTTTATTTCAAGCACTTTCAATAGTACTTTTTACTAATTTTTTGTGAGCAAAAATAGTACCTAATGTTATGAAATGTAAGTGTTCTTACAAATTAAAACATTTTTTTTTGGTGTTGAGTATTTTCAATTAGTGTAATCGTTTTTAAGAGAAATGTTTGGAAAAAATAGATTATATATGAAGAGAATTATTCTAAGTTTTTTGTTGACAAAGTCGTAGAGCATAAAAATTATTCGATGGTTATTGTTTTTTTTAAATAAGTATACGCGTAATTGTAGATTAATTTGTTTTTGATTTTAAAAGAAAGACTACGATATATTTTCATCTAAAATAAAAAAAGAAAAAAATACGGTACTTTTCCGTTTTGCCGGCGCAAATCTCGCCAAGCAGGCTTTATTGGCAACAACACACAATGTAAACATTAAAAAAAAATGTTTTAAACGTTTGTTCTTGTCGGTTTTTCGTCTATTTTTGATGTATTATGAAAATAATGTCACTGGTAAAAAAAGACCAGGCCATGTTTTGAAAATGTGCTGGTAAAAGGTTACCAAGAAGAATATTCCGTTTGGCGTCGGTTGTATCACTTTTGCCGACCTTGTCGCTTGCGCCCGAGAGACAAAAAAGTACCAAAAGTACTATAATAAAGTTCATCAAACCTCAGTGCACATATTTTTTGAAAATTATGAGTGCAATGTGAAATGAAACGAAATTTAATTATGGTAATTTTGACAAAACAGATAATCACGGCTATATCTGAAATAAAAAGAAATCCAAGAACATATATTATTTGTTTTTCATTTTGATGGAATAAAATGAAATATTGAGACTAATTACTGCTGTTGCTGTAAGAGCTGTTAATTGTATACATTTTCTACGTATGACGTACAATGAGGAACATAAAACTTTTCCATCATGTTCAGGTCGTATGGAATGAAAACAGACAATTCACAAGCGGAACTAATTTCAGAGACATTCCGCCATTTGAAATGAAATGCACAATATTCTGGTGATACTATAAAAACGTTTTGATCAAGAAAAAAACATTTTCTCTCATAATACTAAATTTATTAGGTTTTAAACTTTAGAATTATTTATAGGGTAGAAATATTTTTGATCATAGCTTAGAATTATTTAACACTTACGTCACTTTTTAAAAAATTTTGTTATGATTACTAGCTGTTAATGTATCACTAAAACTGTAAAAAAATCGTCCTCATTTCAAGACTAATAAACAACTTGTAAATAGCAACAATATTGTTAAAAAAAATGAAAAAATATATATATCATGAAAAAAATGGATAGCAATTTTGCATTAAGTTAATGTATCCATTCGGTTAAAAATCATCTCAAATTTTGCAAACCCTAGGAATATAAAACGATTTGTTGGCAGCAAGCCAGGAAAATGACAGTTGAAGTAAAATATTGGATAAGTATTTTATTCCTATTTTTACCACTGTGAATCTTGTTTATGGGCATTTTTTTTCTTTTACGTTCACATTGATTGTTTTTATAAACTTACTGAATCTTTTTCGTTACCAATCTTTTGGTTCTAAAATGACTAAAAAAACAAAACAAAACAAACTAAGGTTAAATGTCTAATGCAACTGATGTCATTTCTTTTGTTTTGTTTTTGATTAACTTCCGGTGTTATATACTAATAATTTAAAAATCTATTTGCTTGATTCTTTTTACTCATCTTTATTCGTTATGATTCATTCCGTTCAACTTGTTTCATAAAAATAGCATCCATTATTTTAAATAACTTGGGAAGTATTGATATTCATAATAAAACAAATTCCAGTTGCAAAAGTAAGACTCCCATCTATACTGGCCCCCCATTGTGAATATGTGAAAATATAAAAAAAAATTGGATTAGTGCATCGATTCTTTAAATTTAGATTAGTGTATCGATTTAAATGCAATAAAATATATTGGAGAAAGCAGGAATAACAAATGTTTTTCTACTGTTATACTTTTCTTCGGATTTCTTAAATATATTTTTGTTTCTTTTGAAGGATTATTTGTGGGTTTTCAGATATTTGAGAAATATTTTCCAATATGCAATGTATTCGATTAAAATCCATTTCCTGATCTCATTGTAAAATGAGAATTGAAGAAGAATTTCGATAGGATATATATGTATGTTAGCATTTCATTTATGGATTCACAAAATGGTCGATAGAACCAGATCTAATTTTTTAAAATTTGTTCATTGAATTACTTTTTAATTCATATTAATAAAGGTAATGTCTTTCTGGATTAAAATATTTTCGAAGTTACGATTTGAAAACTGGAGAATGACCGTTAGTTGTATTTAAATTACACTTCGAAAAAAGAGGACCTATATCAGTATTTAGTCTGCTAACTTAGTAATATGTATATATACCAACTTTGTAGTTTTAAATTCAAATTAGAATTTTTTCGATTCTAAGCCACGCCTCCCAAATTCTCAACAAGATTTCGCGAAAAATGGTTTATCCATATCCAATTATACGAAACTAAAATAAATTTAAAATGAGAAATAAGAAGTGAATTAAATCTTATTTTACCAATATTATGAACTTTTAAATAATACATGAACTTGTGATTGTTCTAATTGCCCCATCCAATGAATTCCCCCCCTCCCATCGATTCCAAGCCGCACCCGATTTTCAGTAGCATTAACATTGGAAAAAAAGTGCGGCTTAGAATCGAGTAAATACGGTAAAAAGAAAAAGGGGAGTATAAGAGAAAAAAATAAGGTTTATATTCTAAAAGAATTTTTTATCCGTATGATATAATTCTCCATTTTTTAAAATTCTTCTTTCAATTTTTATAATTTGTATCAAGCGCAGTTTATTTTAAAGATTGAAATATGTTCATCCAACAGTAATAGGAAAGTTTGATACTTATATATAGTCCGCTTTGTTTATTTTCACCAAAACAAACACCGTCGCCAAATGTCCTAATATACAGTCAATAATAAAAAATGTTTCTGTTTCATCAGAGTGTTTTAACAGGGAAAATATATTTATTTTGCCATAGAAATAGACAAAGCGCCATCTGAATAATGTAATATGTTGGTAAATATTTCCTTTATTAAAAATTTAACTGGTGTTTTTGTTTAAATAGTGGAATTTAAATAATGTGGGAAATAGAACTTAAATGTATTTACTTAAATAAACTTCGGCGTAAATTCTTCCAGAGATTTGCAAATTTATTGGTTGACGCGGGCTAATTATAAGTACCGAAAGTTTCAACATGAAGTATATTTTACAGTTAATTCAATTTTTTGAAAATAACGGTATTAAATTTGCCATCCAAATTTTCAATATTTTTATCACCCCTGTTAGTCAGTTGTTTTGCATATCAACGCAATAAAAATTATTAAAACGATAAAATAAACTGAGTTATTGATCAATTTGATAATATATGTATCAGAATAGGTGTAATTTTTTTAAAAACTTTAAATACATTTTATCAAATGTTGACTTTTGAATAACAATTTTATCATTGTTTCATTCGTAATTAAAAAAAAATAAACAAATCTGTTTTGCCTTACGTATCAATTAAATGATTCTTGTACATTTTCAATGAATTAAGATTTGTTCATTAAATATATAAAAAAATTCAGAATTAAACTGAGTAATTACACGATAAACAGACAAAAATAAGCAATTGCTACTACTTATATTATCTGTATCCCGAAGAATGAATTGTCATGAATTTTTATAACAAAAAGTTTAAGTCAAAAACATTAGTTTCCTATATGATATTTTCCACTTATCCTTTTTAAGAAATAATAAAACAATCTAATTGATTTGAAATATATTTAAGAATTGTTATTCGATTGTGTAATTGTTATAATCTGTTTCATTTTTAGTTTGAGAAACTGTCAGTAAAATATATTGTAATGAAAATTCAGAAAGAAAAACTTTGAGAATAGAATATAATTATTGATAATGCCCCCTCCCCCCTCAAACGTCTGTATATATTTTTAAAACTACTATTCAATTATTTTTTTAAACAATTAAAAAAATTTGTAGCTTAATTCACAATTGAACATAACTGAATATAATCTAAAAGAAAAAAAAATACTTCCTTTTTTTTTTCATTTTCCTAAAATGTATGCTGAAAAATCTTCATGCAAATTTTTAACAAATGTAAAGTAACATTTCTCATTTCATCTTTTTCTATTTAAGACAAATAAATATTATTTCGTATTTCTGCCACTAGATGCCACTAAGGGGAAATAGAGATAATCCGCTTTTCAGAGCATTAATTTTCGTTTTAGTTTTATGGGGACTGTCAAAAATGAAAATTTGGATAATTTGAAATTCAGATAACTTCCTCTAACTCACGACTCCAATAATTTCTAGCGCGTTTCAAAACAAATATTTCTACCTTTTTTGTTCTTTATAGTTATGTACTGAAATTCTCCAAATTTTAATACTGTGAATAATTCTATGAATAATTTGTATTACTTATACAACTAACTATTCAACTTATTTGTACGCGAAATATTCTTTTAGAAACGCTTGACGTGTATTTAATGGGAATGACAATAAGTTTATATAATACTATATAAAAATAATTTTAAACGCCAATTAAAAAAATAGTGTAAAACGAGTAATTATGAAATAAAGATAAACTTATTAATTTCCAATTTCTCAATTAATAATAGATTATTTTTCCACAAAAAATAAAGCAATGGCAGGAAAAGTAGGTTTTTTTATGTGGATAAAAAATTTTTTATCAAAAAATTAGTGAAAAGGAATTTAAGTAAATTTTTAAAGTGAAGTTATTGAAATTGACTAAAGCTAAAGGGAAACTAATTAAAGTTAAAATTAAAATGAAAGTAATTAATTTCTAAGTTATCAATTATTATTAATTGATTATTTTTTACCACAAAAAATAACACAATAGCAGGAAAAATTAGTTGAGATAAAAAATTTTTTCAGGAAAAAATTGCAAAAAATAATTCAAGTGAATTTCTAAAGTGAAGCTATATACTGAAAGATAATTTAAAATAGATGGATAATTGTTTAAAATATAATTCACTGTCTGTTTATAAAAGAATTTTTAAAAGCAATAATTCGGTTAAATAAAATTTTATGGAAAAAAAATAGAGGGAAAATAAATTTATTTCTACAGCATAAAAAATAGAACATAAGTCTTTATTACTCACTGTAAAAAAAAAAAAAAAAAAAAAAAAAATAGTATTTATTTTGCAAGTACCGTGAGAGCTTTTATATTGATCCAAATTTCCTTTCGGAAATAATTTTTATAAGAAAGCAATTAGTTTTATAACAGCAACTAAAATAGTAATTGCCTAGCTGCACTTATTAAATGCAATCATAAAAAACTAAACACATTCTAAGTGATCTCTTACAAACTGATTTTTATTCCTAGTTCAATCAGAGATGCATTTTGATAATCTTAGCAATAAATATTCATTATACCTTTGAAAAAAATTAGTTTTTGTCGGTGTTTAAAAGGCTTGTTTGTTTTCGAATTTGTTTTGACATACTTTTCTAATTTTAAGAATGTAGTTTCGAGGGGGGGGGGAGATAAGTGTAATCTCTGATATATAATTACACTCTTCTTTTTTTGATATATTTTCCTCACAGTTAAATCAAACCATATGAGATTTTTTTTTTTGTTTTTTTGTTACATGATAACCTAAAATAACAGAATTTTAATTACGTAATTTTGAAAACAATGCATATTCTTTAAGAAGAATATATAGATCATAAGATATATTAATTTTTTAGTATGTCATAAACTTTAATTAGATAATATAAATGTACCAAACAACCTTTAAAAGTTTTATGCATCATCATACCTAGATTTATTTTTCTTTGTATTTTATCTTTAGCATGCATGCATTGAATGGTAAATAGCGCACGTGTTTAGATTTTCAATCTAAAATATGTTTTAAAAACTCTGAAATATATGCAGTGAAATACGATGAATGCGAAAAAGGCTTAAGAAGAAATAACACGATTTTAAAATCGCTTAACACGAAAATATTACTTTTCTGGGGAAGAACAAAATACGGAAAACACCAGAAGCGCAGGAGTGATTTAAGAGGGATGTGAAATGAAAGATGTGTTTTTGCATGTTTCGTAGGAAGGAGGCTAGCTTGGTTTTGAAATACCCTCGGAATAGCCAGTGACACGTGCCAATTTTGTTTATCTAAGCCACTTTCACTCTATAACCTTTTAAATTCTCTAGCTCTAAATGAAATGAATGATGTAGCTTATATAGGGGTGGGCAGACTTTTCCAGGGTACGGGCTACTTCTAATTTTTTCGAAGTGTTGCGGTCCACCAGTGTAGGTGTAGTGAACTAAAAGAAAGTATACAATACAGCCGGACCTCCATTTTACGAACCTCTATTTCTCGAACTTTTTCCTGGAACCAAGAACATTAAACGATTTTCTTCGTAAAATAGCCCCCAAATAGCGAAGTGCATTTTCTATTCAACGAAATTTACTCTCATCATTCGATTTTTTTCCCTCCGTATTTTTTAAAATACTGTATTTACTCGAATCTAAACCTCACTTTTTACAAGATGTTAATGCTGCTGAAAATTGGGCGCGGCTTAGGATCGAAGGGAGAAAAATGTGTTGAATGGAGTATTTAGAGTAATCACAGATTCATACATGTATTTAAAAATTTTAATACTGATAAAATAACTACCGTAAAATCCGGTGTATAACTCGTACCTATACTTTCAAGTTTCAGATTTTTATTTTTAAGTATATTCGCCGTATAATACGCACCCCCATTTTTACGAAGAAACTAGAAATATGTGTGTGCAATTCTCTTATGTTTCGAAGTCATTTATTCCAGTTATTATTATTCCAAGTTGTAGAAAAAAATAGAATACTCTTCAAGAGCTCCTACCTTATACTTTCATAAAGAATATTATTTTTCTTAAATAAACAGTATTTCGATATATGTAAAAGCCTATTTTTGTGTTTTTCTTTTTTTTCCTTCTTTCTTTTGAAGCTGTCATTTTTATATCCGGCGTATAGCGCACACCCGTAAATTTCGATCGCATTTTTTGTGTTCAAAGGACCTGTTATACGCCCGATTTTACGGTAGTTATTCACTTCTTTAATTTTCCTTTTGATTTTATTTTAATTACGTTAAATTGTATATCTATAAACCACATTTTAGACTGTTTTTCAATTTTCACAAAATCTTGTTGAGAATTTGAGACGGGGATTAGATTCGAATAAATATGGGTATTTCTACACATTCTTATAATGGTATGATTATGAGGTCTTAGTGAAGGCGGTCACCCCAAAATGTCTTGGCGGTTCACCGGTGAATCGCGATCGACTTAATGCCCATCCCGGATGTAGCTCGTGTTCCCAAATCCTCCGAAACGACTAACATCATGGGAAGTATGCACAGTTATTTAGACGCACGTGCTCTCTAATGGTGAAACGAATAACCAAATGGACGACATCGAACAATTTGTTGCTGAAAAAGTTAATGCATTATATATATGTGTATCAGATTATTTTTCAAAAACTCCATAAACGTTTTGTTTCACAAAAACTTGGAAAATTTTGTATTAAATTTCTTTAAGCTTTTATGAGTGTTTTTGTTTCATTAATTTTTATTATATACGTGCACAAATACATATCTATGTAAGTAAAATGCACTCTAATAAATTAATTTTGTTGAATATGTGTTTTTTCTCTTGAACACGAATTTCTTTTTACACGAAAAAACATCTCAGATCTCTGTTGCGTGTTAAATGATTTTCACTGTAATAGAAATTCATTGTTAATTATTTCTTTCAGTTATTGAACTTAGTAAAGGAATATTTTTGGAAATTCTATGTATAATAGCAATTTTCTTGTTATCAAGAAATTACTGTTACTATTACACAAAGCTAAATTTTTTATTTGATCTGAATCTAAATCCGATAAAGAGAATATCTTAGCACCTCGCGTTCATTAAACTCAATTTGGTGTGGTGTGGAAGTTTCAAGTGTGGAATGCCAACTCAGATGTCCGTCTTCGCCACTAACTCACACCGACTTCTTTTAAGGAAAGGGGGGGGGAGTTACATTTGTTAGGGATGAGCTAAGTCAGCTCTTAGTGTGGAAGAGTCGGTAGGAAGAGATTAGCCATATTCAAAAATAACTTCAATTTACTCTCAGTGATGAACAACAACACAAATTCTATTAACCAAAGTTAAGAGATGCACCTAAATACCAAATATGGAAAGCAATAGCGAGGTAGATGAGATACGAGAAGACTTTAAACAAACAAATCACTTACGTCTAGGCAATATCTTCTATTTTTTACTGATCTAATCTAATTTGATTCCTAATTGACAAATCGTCAACATTAATATTACAATAATCAGCTAGAAAGTATTCACGCCTCACTTCACTTTTAATCAATCACTACCCCCTGTAGAAGTCTAGCCTCTCTCTCTCTAACTCGAAAATTTAATCTTTATATACAAGTCTTAATTTGCATACTCACATCTTCTTCGAAGGAAAGCTTTCAGTTGATTAAATTTTAAAGACCCATTTCCCCCCTAGAGGACTGTTAGTAAGAAGAATCCGGAGAGTTAGAACCCCTACCCATAGTCCTCGCGGCTTCACAGTTGTTCAAAATTATAAGGTCCATCACCAATAGCTCTCGTGGTGCAACTTAAGGTATTCGACTGGTTGCGGCAACTATTTTTTTTAAAAAATGGAAATATGGGAATTTTTTTTGTTGTTTTTAGATTTTTTTAGAACATTTTAAGAAAAATATGCTAAAATTAAGATGAGAAAAAGAAATTATTATAACTAAAATGGGTAAAAATTTACAAAAAATAACATAAACGCGGCCCATTCTGCACCAAAGATTTATAAACAAATTTGCCATTCTGATGCGTTGCTGTGTTATTCATTTTTGAAATGACCATCAGGATAAGCGATATTTTAATTTTTACAAAAAATAGAGCACTTTATTTCAGTTATTATATGAATTTGGTTAAAAAAAAGTTATTATATTCACATAAGGGACCGTTAATTTTGTAATAAAACAGTGATTGATAAATCTGAAGGTTAAAACACTTCTACTATTATACAGAACATACACAAAAAATTTCAGTTAATTATTTTCAAAACTTTTTGAGCAATCGCTGTCCCCGTTTGATTATTTTAAAAAAAAAACACACATTTCGAGTAAAACGCGTTTTAAAGTATGACATCTTGCTTAAAGCATGGCATCTGCTTTTACTAAATCACTTGTAGTTTTTGTTCTAGTGAACGAAAAAGTCTAAACTTGGTATATTTTTACAAAACTAATAAAATGACCAAAAAATGAAATCGTAAAAAAATTGTCCATTTTTGGCAAAATTCACAATTTTAGGGTAGTTGGATACCTTAAATAAATTATCAACCCTAATTTCTGTATCATATCATATGAAAATATATTTTTCTTTTCCAATTTAGATTAAAAGCAGCAGCCATCCATTATTTTTAACACAAACAAGTTATGAATTTAACTCTTCATCTGATTAATAAATCGCCAGCGACAAAGCTTGATCACTGGAACCATTGCGGTTAAAAATGTCAACAACCAGAACCGCTTAAAAGGGCGATGCTTTGACTGTTTTCTTATAGATTTATTAAGTCCAACAAAATTATTTTCTTTTCTAGAAGAGCTTAAATGAGTTTATTTGAAGTTTTAATTACTTTGCAGACATACCGTATTTACTCGAATCTAAGTCGCACTTTTTTCTAATAAAAGCTAATGAAAATCGGGTGCAGCTTAGAATCGAATTAAAAATGCGTTGAATGGGGCAATTGGAGCAATTACGAGTTCTAAACTATTTAACGCTATTTTTCATTTCCCACAAAGGCTTGTTGAAAATTTGGGGTGTGGCTTAGATTTGAGTAAATACGGTATCTTGTATGATTATATTTGTTTTTAAATTATTTTTTATCAATGTCCTAGCATTAAGCCTTTAATGTACCCAAAAACATTCCTGTAGATTTTGCCTCTTGAATTAAAAAAAGACAGGACTTGAGTTTGTAAAAAGAGAGAATATTTTCTTTTTCCGTGACTCCTCCCTCCATTCGGAGTCCATTTCCGTAAACCCCATTTATTATGGATCTTTACCCAATGAAAGAAACGCAATTTTTCAAGTCTGTAAAAGTCTGATATCTCACAAAAACGGCGTTTTTTAAATATATATCTATAACGCCCCGTAAACCCCCTTGAGAGATTCCCCTCCCCCCCTTGGGTTTTGACTTCAGAAAACTCGTTCTTATGGATCTCTACTCAACAAAAGAAACATATTTTCCAAATTTCAAGACTATCGTGTAAGATTTCAAAAACTGAAATTTTTTGCTATAACGCCTCCGCAATCCCTTTGAGGTTAGATTTTCACAAAGCCTTTTCTTAGCGCGAATCTCTACTCAATAAAAGAAAAATTCTTGCCTAATTTGAGGTCTGTCGGTCTAATAGTTCCGAAGATATGAGTGAGTGAGTCGCTTGTCTCCTTTATATGTATAGTTTTAAGACACACGGAAACTCATTTAAGGTATCTGACTATCCTAAAATTGTGAATTTTGCCTAAAGTTGACAATTTTTTTTATGATTTTATTTTATAGGCCATCTTATTACAAGGGGTGATCAAATGAAAAGGTACGAAACGCCACGGTGGGTACAAATATAGACTTTATTCAAAATATACACCATAGACCTGAGCACAACGATCCCACTGATGAACAAGCCGCAGGATTCCTTGTTCCCAGAATTCCTGTGGCTGTGACGAGACCCAGTCCTTCACAGTGTCCTTGAGTACGTCGTCCGAGTTTAAGCGCTTTCCTTTCAGGTGTTTCTTCAGTGGACCAAACACATGGAAATCGCAGGGTGACATGTCCGGACTGTAGGACGGATGGTCCAACGTCTCCCATTGGAACTTGTCCAGTTCCATTTGTGTGACCCTGGAGACGTGTGTACGCGCGTTATCATGGAGCAGAACCACACCCTCCGTGAGCAGCCCCGGTCTTTTGTTCTTGATGGACCTGCGTAGGCGTCGGAGTGTCTCACAGTACACATCGGAGTTAATGCTTTTTCTGTGCTCGAGTAATTCTGTGCTCGAGTAATTCTGTACTCGCATCATTTGGACGCCGCTTTTTATAAGAGCCTTTGCTCTCTCCTGCGCATGCGGGCACCCGCGCATGATCCGATCCCAGTCAGAGTCTCCAATGGCATCCCGAGATGTCTCGCTACATTCTCCCTTGGCGGAATATGCAAATATTTAACTGTTTCCTTTTTATGTCGTTTCGTACCTTTTCATTTGATCACCCCTTGTAGTTTTATAAAAATACCAAGTTTATTATTTTCCGTTCACTGGAACAAAAACTGCAAGTGTTTTAGTCAAAGCAGATGTCATTACTTTGGGCAAGATGTCATACTTTAAAACGGTTTTACTCGAAATGTGTGTGTGCGTTTTTTTTTAATTGATCAAGGGACACGATTGCTAATAAGTTTTGAAAATAATTAACTGAAATTTTTTGTGTATGTTCTGTATAATAGTAGAAGTGTTTGGAGCTTCAGATTTATCAATCACTGTTTTATTACAAAATTTACAGTCCCTTATGTGAATATAATCACTGTAAAGCAATTTCATATAATAATTAACTAAGATAAAGTGCTCTAGTTTTTGTAAAAATTAAAACATCTCTTATCCTGATGGTCATTTCAAAAATGAATAACATAGCAACACATCAGAATTGAAACATTGAAAATTTGTTTATAAACCTTTGGTACAGAATGAGCCGCGTTTATGTTATTTTTTGTAAATTTTGACCCGTTTTTTCCCATTTTGGTAATAATAATTTCTTTTTCTCTTCTTAATTTTAGCACATTTTTCTTAAAACGTACTAAACAAATCTAAAAACTACAACAAAAAAATCCCCATATCTCAATTTTTTTTAAAGTTGTTGCAAGTAGTTTGAGGGGTGTTAACCTTTTCTAGAGGGCAAAAAATAAAAACAATATTCAAATATATATAACTCTTTGAAATTAAAATTAAATAATTCGAATCCTTTAATCATTATTTATAAAGGAATGGGGCTTCTCTCAGCAAAGTGTAAAATTTTTAAAATATAATTGTAATTTTAAAAATTATAAGCATACGAAAGTAAGAAATATTAATTAAGTTTTACGTTGCGCATGCTATTTTCAAAAGTAGTAGCTTTAATTACTAGTAATAAGTTGATTTATAAAGTTAAATGTATCCTTATTACACTGTGGTAATTTTAAATAAATAAAATAATAAATTACGTTTTTTTAAAAATAAAAAAATTATATTTTCAATTTTTTAAAAAAAATTTCAATTTTTTCAAATACTTTGAAATACAAAAGATATATTATTCTTAAATTACTATGGTTTGAAGAGTATGATACATTTTATAATTCTATAAAGTTTTATACATCAAAGGCTACTGTTTTAGAAAATAGCGCTCGCAATGCCAAAATTACTTAATATTTATTACAAAATTATTTCTTATTTTCATGTGTTTATAATTTTTAAAATTATGATTATATTTCAAACCTTTTGAACTTTTTTGAAACCATAATGCTTTGTAAATAATGTGTAAAAGACTTGAATAATTTAATTTAAATTTAAAAGGAGTATGCCTGTTTGAAAATTGTTTATATTTTCACCCCTCGAGACAAAATTAACACCCCTGAGACCCCTTCTAACATCACCTTATTTTCGTGTTTTAAAATCGTTCCCTTTCTTGATCCGCAACACACATCAACAATTTCGAAGTGTTACCACATCTATATTTAACTTCATTGTGTTACATTGCTTCTTTTCCACGTCTCAGTTTCCACCAACTCCTTCTTCAAGCCACAACCACCCAAGAATTAGAACCACTTACATTGTTCACGCGCATTACAAAAGCCACCAACGTCCATAAAGATTCCAATAACCCCGTGCACTTTAGATCACACCACCTTCCTACTATCAAGACCCACATTTCGCATCGTACGACACTAGAGAAAACGGAGCCAACAAACGCGGATGGCGTGATTCCTAGCTGAGCGAATGGGACAGAGGTGTCTTCTCAAACAATGTGTGGCATCAGTTTCAAGTTCATACCTAAAATAAGTCACACGATTGAAGAAAGAATGGGTGTGTGCGTCTAGGTCGGGTGTTCCGTCAACTTCATGTTCTCTTAACCCAGGTAAATGGCGGATTCATTCACCTACGGTTGAGGGGGAAAAAAATTAGAAACAAACGATTGGGTTTTTCGGCGATTTAAAACTGAGGGGTGTTTCACTTTTTGAGTGATTGTTTGTGAAGGGAGTATGTGATGGTATTCGAGGGTTTAGTATGTATGAATGTCGTCTAAAGGTGGATCGAAAAGATTATTTTTTTTAAGTGTAAAGAACACTTATTGTTGTGTTCAGAATTTCGTGATTTGGGGTCATTATGTAAAGTGTAGGCTGGTTTTTGTTTGGTTTTGAAACATTTAGTTCATTTGTGATGATTTAAATATATACTGACGATGTGTGTGACATATGAAAGGGACTTTTTAAAGAAATTATTATTTTAGAAAAAATATTGGTGAAATATGACATTTAGGGGACATGATATGGTTTTTGTAATTTCTTCAGCAGGAATTTTCTAGTTTTTTTAGGGGGGGGGGTCGAGGGTAGGAAGTCCACTCTTCTCGTATCAATCTCCAATACGTCGCCAAACATATTCTTTTGAATTTATCGATTGTCAAGAACAATAAACTAGGGTTTGCAATCCCGTGTCATATTTTCAATCCCGGTATTTCGGGATTACATTATCCGAATCCCGGGATTGGATTGGACTATTTATTAAAAATACTTACATGTTAACTTAGTTAAAATTGCATAATAAAACTGAAAATATAATTAAAAATTAATTTATTATTATTTTAATGAAGCAAATAAAAAATTATTTCATCATAAAAAAAAAACCCAATAAAAATAGTAGGAAATGAAATTTAAAAAAAAAAAAGTATTTCTTCATATCTTGTGTTTCGGTAAATAAGCTTATAAAAGCTTGTCCAGCGTTTCTTCTTTGAAACGGCTTCTTATTTTTGTTACAAATTGTCCTGCCGAAGAAAATGCACGTTTGGATTCTTTACTAGTAGGTATTATTGTCATTAAATAGGAGTATGTTCTTTTCAGGTAGTCACCACCTCCCCCCCCCATCTACACTATTAAAATTCGAAGGTAAACAAACGTATCTATGTATCTATGTATCTATCTATCTATCTATGTGCGTCTATCTTCTCACGAACAGCACCGCGCAGAAAGTCGCGGAAGGTACCAAAAGATCGGGAATTTTCCGGGGAAGCCGTATTGCCTATTTATATTCCGATATTGTAATTAGTTAAAAAGATATTAATTAAAAACCTTAAAAGCCGAATTATTTTACTCCTGCCGGTTGCTTACTTGGCGGAACTTCCCTTCCGTTTCGGCCGAGCGGTAATCTTACGTTTTCCACCATATTAAAATTGTCATCCGATTTTCGGTGTCGAAATTAGACAAAACATAATTACAGAATCGGAAAGATCATTTATTTCGCCACAAACACGGTGTAATTTTTTTTGTAAAATAACGATATTTTCTATTTTTTTCGAATTTTTTAAAATAGTGTTAAAACTGATGCGTTTTTATGAAATTATTTCTAAATCGTTGGGTATGAATTACTTTTCGTTTATTAAATCGATATTCTACACTAATTAACTTCAAGCCTTTCTCTTTTAGATCATTTATTTAAAAAATAAAAATTTCCAAAACTTTTTTTTAAAGAATTTTTAAAAGTAGTCTTAATTTTTAACTTCACATTGAATAACTTCGTCATTTATGAAGATAATCTCACAAAACCTTTTTTCCGTGTGTACAGTAATATTATCCGTAACATATACGAATATTGAAAAATTGCTTCAAAATTACGGATTTTAAAAAAATTTTGTGATTTTCGTAAACTATGTTTTTCTGAGAAATAAATTAAAAAGTAGTAATTCTACATTTTTTATTTCAAAGTACGTTATTTTT